>MPDP01000111.1:0-85158 GCA_030869315.1 Colletotrichum cuscutae
TGAGCAGAGAAGTGGAGGGCCCTGACGGGAGGAGGCGACCAATTGTGGAGAATTGACGACCTGAGGGACGAGCACGGGAGGACAAGACAGGACGAGGGCGGCTTGGTGGTGGACACACTGTGACTTTACCTTAATAAGGCCTTAATCAAGTTCGGTGTTTCAAAGACTATATTCTAGAATTATTAACGAGGTTAATAAGCTAAGGTAATCGCTTTTAGAAACTAATAAAGACTTCCCCGTAATAAAAAAATAAGCTAATTAAATAGGTTTATTTAATTTTATATTCTGCCTTTGCTAGCTGCTCGGGCGGTTCTCGATATCGTTTTTACGGTATTAATACACGGTATCAGTAAATACTCACACTGTCTCGGTAGACTTTAAATAGGTTTATATTTAATATATTCTAAGAGTTATATTAATTTATAAATGAATTAAAAAATTTATTAAATAAGGTTTATAAACTTAGGGGATAATTATCCTTTTAAAAAGAAATTAATAGATACTTTTTCAAAAAAGAACTTATTTATTAAGGTTTGAAAAAGTCATTTTATAAATTTAAAACGTATTAATAAAGTAATTACTAAAGTAATTAGGCCCTAGTTTTAAATACTTAATATATTAAAAATTAAAAGTACTAAATAGTTTAATAAATATGATATGAATAAAATTAGTATTTTTAAAAATAAGGGATTTAATAAGCTAGTCTTAAGTTTAATTAAAGCTAACGTAATATATATATATATATATATATAAAAGAGCTTAAATTACGTTTTTAGATTTTATCATTAACTCTATTTTTATTTATAATATAGTTATTAAACTATTATTAATTTATAAAAGAAAGTTAGTTTAATAGTAGCAGTTCTTTCTTAAGCTTAAGGATCTTAATAATTAAGAGTTTATAATAATGAATAATAAGTAGACGATAGACTGAATTATTCTTATATAGTCAAGGGTAGTTTTTTTATTATAAACTAAGCCATCCTTAACTAGGGGACCTAACTTATAACTAGAGCTTTAACTATTAATTCTAAATAAATATAGGAGTTGTATAATAATAAGATTTAAATAAGAATATTATATTAATAATGTTTATTTACTATTTTTATTATTATCTACTTTTTATATCCTTTAGTTATTAAATATAACTATTTTTAATCTTATTAAAACTTATTATAAAAAGGAGCTTAATAAGGAGGATATAATAAATAATTTTATTATTATTAAAAAGTAGTATTTCTTAACTTATTATATTATAGCTCGTCTATTTAGTTTAATAAGGAATAATATATAAAATAGTCAAAAAGTAATTAACTTATAGCTACTTAATATAACTATATTTTTTAATAATCCTATAGTATTATCTAGCTTAGTTATATATTACGACCTAATATATATAACTAAGACTAGGGCCCGCCCCGTAGGCTTATAGTAGCTATAGTATACTATATATATAAAAGTAAAGGAATATAAAATAACTTTTATAAAACGAAAGAACTATAAGTGAGTTATATATAAACAAGAAATAGTAATTGCGTAATAAGGTAATTATTATAATTATTTGAAATAACTACTTATTAATATTTATTAAGCAATTATTTAATAAATAAGAGTAATTATTAATAAAAGATATATTTATAATCGGACTTATATATAATATAAACTTAAGCTAGGCTTAAGAATAGACTTTTCATAGCTTTTTTAATAATTAACTTAGTATTGAATCTTATAATCGCTTTTAGTTATCTTTATTAAGAACTATTTTTAATGAGATTACGATTAATTACTAAAGCGTTATTTACTTTATAACTTATAAATATAGTTTTAGGGGAGCTATTTATAATTATAATACTATTTACTTAGTACTTATAGCCTTAACCTTTACTAATATACTTATTACGACTAGCTAGCCGTAATATTATATTATTAAATAATATTATTAATACTAAGTAAATAATTACTAATATTATTAAAGTTATTAATTAAACTTTTATAATATTTATTATTAACTAGTTAACTTTTAAAAAAGTTAGCGATTTTTATAAGTAATTAAAACTATTTTTAAAACTTAGTCCTAATTATAATACTTAACGTTTACTTTTTTATAAAATTAAAAAACTTTTTAATAAAAAGTCTTTTTTATTAGCTTTATTTTAATAATAAATTCGAGTTCTAAAAACTAGAGTTAAGTATATAGTTTTTTTAAAAAAGAAAAAAGAGGTATTTAAATAAACTTAAATACTAAGTTTATTAATATTAAGAATATATAGAGGGCTTAAAAAGATATTAATAAGTATTTAATTAATTTTAATTAAATTATAGAGGTTAAATTACTTAGTAAGGGTAGTAGTTATATTATAATAATAATAAAAGGTAGTTAATTAATTAATTATAGTTAGTAGCGATATTCCTAGACCTACTTTTAACAGGGAAGCCGAATGGGGGGGGTGGCCGAATGGGGGTGTTCCGACTTAGTCGATCAAGACCAACCCTCATGAGCTTCATCTGAATGTCCCTGCGGATTGTTCTCTCGACTCGTTGCTTGTCTGCATCGTGTGTGTAGTAATTATTCTCTCTTCAGTATATTCATCGTGTGAAATGGCCACTGCCTCTAGGCTTTATACACTCTACTCATTACACAATCACCCTCCGGAGTCCGAATCTCGTTAAAACCTGTGGCTCTCCTATGCACCCCATCAAGTCGACAACGATGCGCTACGTCCTTCCTTGTTAAGAATGGGTACCTTTCGCAGTAATCCATGGAATCCCTTCTGCGCGTCTACTTTGTTAGGTGCTCCCAGTCTGGTGGTGGATGTTTTGCTAGCTGCAATCGGGGAGGACCGTCATCTTCAGGTATCGAGGATAGCCCCTCCGGAGGTATGGCCTTTTCCCACACAGCCTCCCAAATCTTTCTGGCCTCCATATCGTGATTTTGCCAGTTGGGCACCCTGTCCCCTGAACATCCTAGTGCTGAGCTCTCGCCACCCTGTGCCAGCCACCCTTCTCTCCTTTCGTCCATTGAATTTGCTCTTGGGTTGTACGACCAGTCTTCGGCAGTCTGATCCGATTTCCTGGCTGTCTCTTCCGTCAATGGCCTCATTCCCATCGGCTGACCAGTGAGGGCCGCCAGTTCGGTATCGAAGTTGGCGGGGCCCGTTTGACTTATTGCAGTACGTTCTCCTACAGTAACGGCTGTGCGCGTAGTCCTCAGTTGCTTATTTGGCAATATACTGCGCCAATAAGATGAGCTTGAACTACTCCCTTTCTTGAGATCACCCACAGTCCGTGGCAGGTGACCCATCTGCTTTCCTTCTCCCTTTCGTACCCGTTCGTAGAGGAGGTTGGTGGAGGGTAAACAAGCACAAACGACGCCGATGACAAGTTCCAGTGCCCTGGTACACACAGTTGAGCTCTCAAGCGGGTAACGGGGAAAAGGGATATATCTTACGTGATAAGGTCCAAAACAACAAAGTCCGCAGTGACATCTGTTGAAGTGAGGAATTGAACGACGAGATACATGCGATAAACAGTCACAGCTGTCGCAATACCTCCAGCTCCAAGTAGCGCGGCAACTTTCAGCTTCTTCCGCAAAGGCATGCGCAACCCCCATAACAACGGTACCGGGAGCACGAGGATGAAGAAGTCTGTGATGATCGCCAGGCTCAGATCCGCAATGAAAATTTTGCGTTGATTCAAGCATCTCGGATTTGGTGTCTTGGGGTTCCAGAAGGCTGACACCGGCAAGCAGATGACAGTCTTGAGCATCTGAATTGGGATATAGCAGATAAGTAGGGTGACGATGAAGACCTTGATCCCGCGTGAAACTCGCTCGTGCACGGCAAAGACTCGTGCTTCGAGTAAGAGTAAAGTAACCTTCGTAAAGTATGCTGCCGGGCAGTAGACAATGGAGCTGGCGTACAGCCACTGAAGATCCTTGCATTAGTTTATGTCCACGTCGCTTGAAGATGTAATAGGCCTATCAAACTTACTCTCATCACTTCTTGATACGATTCTTTCGTGAGCTCCCATGCATGATAGCCCTCACCGTAGTGCGCCATCACGAACACGGTGGAGACGTATATCATTATCAAAGCCTGAGGGTGTTAGTATAGCCAATTCGCAGTCCTCTACCATTGAGTCTCACATATGATATAGCGCAAGTCCCTGGGTTGGCAGTCAGTTAAGCGTTTATTTTCCCACCTCGTCCGAGCAAGATTGAAGTACAACATACAATCATCTGGAAGAAACGGTCTTGCCATGGTGAAGTTCAGATATGTCCTGATCCCAAAGAACAGCGTCGCAATCGCTGCCAGGACACTCATTCCCACGACATTCCACATCCATCCGGCGTCCCTTGGGTTCTCGAAATTCAGTGTGACGCCAGGCGGGGGCGGAAACGCCCCTGTCAGAACCGTTGCGTTACTCATCGTATCTTCAATTGCTCGACGTGAGCTGTGAACCACATGGCGAGGCTCATCGCTTCACAAATGTAAACGCAAGCTTTCCGTGGCCGATCGTATGTTCGCAGCTGCAGAAATCTTTCCTCCTTGCCGCCCGCTTGAAGGTGAAAGGGCTCTAAGCTGCTGATAAACGACATCAACGACAATTGGTGACCTGCGACAAGGGGCGTCCCGCACCGGCCCTGACTCGCCCGGCCGCTCTAGTTCCGTTTAGAGTTCGTTGAGTGGTCGGACGTTGCCAGGGTCGGGGCGCAACACCATTGTTAGCGCCATGGAGTGATCAACAGAAGGCGAAACTTTAACAAACATCATGCTGCACGGTGTCCCCTGTGGCCGGGTATGAGACGTCGAAAGGGGCCAGATTTAAGGGACCTGTGGAGGACGTTCATTTAGTTCCATGTTTTGGGAGCTATGGGCACAGCGCGATATGAAGAGGGTCTGCTGCCTTTTTCCGAATCCGAACGGAGAACGGAGTCTCTCATGTCTGAGCGCTCTACATCGTCCAAGGTTTGCTGCTAAATCGCGACGAACCTCTTCTAAAACCTGAATTCAGGGAACAGACGGGCTCGGGTGTGCAAATCAAAATCTGGCCTTTATTATATAAGTCGGAACACCCCCATTCGGCCACCCCCCCCATTCGGCCACCCTATCAAAAGTAGGTCCAGGAACATCGCTACTAATTATAGTTAATTAATTAACTACCTTCTATTACTATTATAATATAGTTACTACTTTTATTAAGTAATTCGATTTTTATAATTCGACTAGGACTAATTAGACGCTTATTAACGTCTTCTTAAGCCCTCTTTATATCCTTAATATTAATAAACTTAGTATTTAAGTCTATTTAAATACTTTTCTTTTTTTTAAAAACTATACGCTTAACTTTAGTTTTTAAAACTCGAACTTATTATTAAAATAAAGCTAATAAAAAGGACTTTTTATTAAAGGCTTTTTTAACTTTATAAAAAAGTAGACGTTAAGTATTATAGTTAGTGCTAAGCTTTATAAATAGCTTTAGCTATTTATAGAGATCGCTAGCTTTTTTAAGAATTAACTAGTTAATAATAAACGCTATAGAGGTCTAGTTAATAACTTTAGTAATATTAATAGTTATTTACTTAGTATTAATAATATTATTCAATAATATAGCTAGGCTAAATAATACTATAGGATTATTAAGAAGTATAGCTATATTAAATAACTATAAGTTAGTTACTCTTTAACTACTTTATATATTATCCCTCGTTAAACTAAGTAAACGAGTCATAATATAATAAGCTAAGAAGTATTACTTTTTAATAATAGTAAAATTATTTATTATATCCTCTTTACTAAGCTCTTTTTTATAATTAGTTTTAATAGGATTAAAAATAGCTATATTTAATAGCTAGAGGACATAGGAAGTATATAATAATAAGAATAATAAGTAAACGTTATTAATATAATACTTCTATATAAATTTTATTATCGTATAACTCCTATGCCTATTTAGAATTAATAATTAAGGCTCTAGCTATAGGTTAGGTCCCCTAGTTAGGGGGGGCTCAGTTTATAATAAAAAGACTACTCTTAATTATATAAGGGTAGTTTAGTTTATAATTTACTTATTATTTATTATTATAAATTCCTAACTATCGAGCTTTTTAAAATTAAAAAGGAATTATTATTATTAGACCGACTTTTTTTTATAAATTAGTAATAGTTTAATAGCTCTATTATTAATAAAAATATACTTAATAATAGAGATTTAGGAACGTGATCTAAGCTCTTTTTTTTATACTATGTTAGTCTTAGCTATACCTAAAACTAGCCTATTAAATCCCTTACTCTTAAGGATATTAGTCTTATTTATATTATATTTATTAACTTATTTAATATTCTTAATCTTTAGTATATTAAATAATTAGAACTAGGGCCTAATTACCTTAGTAAATACCTTATTAATACGTTTTAAATTTATAAAACGACTTTTTTAAACTTTAATAAATAGGTTCCGCTTTAAAAAAGTATCTATTTATTTCTTTTTAGGAGGATAATTATCTTCTTAAGCTTATAGTACTTACTTAGCGAATTCTCTAACTTATTTATAAGTTAGTATAATTCTTAAAATATACTAAATACGAACCTATTTAGCTAGCCTATTTTTTTACTAAGGGGGAAGCCTTTACTAGTTTATAAAAGCGATTACCCTAGTTTATTAACCTTATTAATAATTCTAAAGTAAACTCTTTAAAATCCCGAACTTAATCGAGGCCCTCTTAACTAAGATACTATTTTTAATTACTTTAAGTACTTAAATAATTTTATATTTAGTATACGATACTATAGTATAATAAAGAATATATATACTAAAAATAAATACGTTTGGACGATAATTGTAATTATTATAGTAGTTTATAAATTAAGGGTAGGATTTTAATTAGGGTAGCTGGGAGGGATTTTTGGGGTGGCCGAGTGGGGGGGGTGGCCGAATGGGGGTGTTCCGACTTACAGGCCAAGCTTATTTGACACCGCCACGACGCAAGAGGCTGCGATGTGAGCGCCCGTTAATCGCACAATGCTTTCTTAGTTCAGATCCGAAAGCGTTCTAGAAGGCTTTCGGATCGTCTGCTCCGGCGCTTCTCGGAAACGACTCCGCGGGTTCTAAACAATGCATATGTGAGGGGTCATTCCAGAAAATAGAGAGATTCTTCGGATACCGAGTGTCGATGATGTAGGTCTTTTTGAGAGACTCCACCCCCCCTTCCACCCCACGTACTTCGAATCTCTAACGCCGAGCGATGCTGGAGCTGTTTCTGACTTATCACCGACTTGGTACTCTGAAAATCAGGAAAAATATCTTTCCATGGCAGCTTTTTCTCTGCATCAAGATGGCGAACCATTGCAGAATTCCGCGGCATACCGAAGCAGCCCATGATACCTCGCCCCACTACGTAACGATCACAAAAGCGAAGCGACAACATGACTTTGTCATTACATGTGCGACGAATTCAGGGTACGACTTCTTCAGAGAAGGAGATATTGTCTCCGGATGAATGGAATGGTACTCTCTCGGTTTAAGGTAATCTTGTCAGTTCTAAGTAGGGCTTTCCGGAGCAACCGAATCATACGCTGTCGTTGCGATTCAGTCCATCAAATACCTAGAAGCGATGACCCGTCACAATTAGCTAAACCTGAGTCTGGATGGCGAGCAGCTTTCCTACCTGATTTCTATAGTCATATCATGAGGTTGGCGTGGTAGCAGAGTAGTCATCGCATAATTTTGACAGGGTCGATTGGGCCAAGCCGAGTTGTTTAATTGTCAGCATTCCACCACAAGTTTGTTGCTGGGGAACTGCCTTCAAGATTGATTACTAATAGCATATGCCACTGCAGTCGCCTGCCACTTCTAAGTCTCTTTCTAATCGACCGAAACTTTGGTTGGCAAACTATCGTGGCCATGAACTGAAAGCGATGTAACTTCTGTAAACGATATCACTAGTCATTATTGTGGCCGAAGCACCCTATCGAGGGTCTTGGCGGTCGTGGCCAAACTTGAAGCCATGGCCATCCCGGCAGCTACCGGACGTTTCGACCGGCTCAACCCCGCGTGGTGCTTCCGGTCTAGGGTCATCCCACGCTTCACATGCAAGTCATGAGTATCGCAATGGCCAATCTCGCTTTCGAAAAGCTCACACGTGAGGGATGAACGGTATACGGATGCCCGCGGGCTTCCGGTAGTTATTTCCTCTTATAATGAGTGAACAATTGATTTCCAGCGATATTTGAGACAACGATTAAGGTCCAGGTATGAGTTAGTGACCCACGTCGGAAAAAGTGACGTGAAAAATGTAGCTTGTATCATCGAGCTAAGACGGAAAATCGATATCTTGTAATTATTTTGGTTCACAGGAGTCCTTGCAGGTGGAGAGAAAACATTTAGATGAACGAAGCCTGCTAAACAACCTGTGTATCACTGATCGACATTGTTGCTAAAGAAATGGGACTCATCGTAAGACGCGTATTTCTGGTGCACTAACACTGGCCGCTGCATGTGATTCTCAAAGCAGAGTCGTCGTAAAATCTCGGTTTCAGCTGTCAACTAATTATGCTCAGCAACCATTCGGCTCAATGGTGAAAAACATGGTTATGTAGGAAAAGGTATAACCCTGTTTGCAGATCCAGCCACGCTGAAGTACTCCCAGTCATCACCGCCTCTTTGGACAAGTCAAGGTAATTTACAATTAGTTGAACTTGCTGAAGAACGTTTCAACGTAATCTTACCAATCTGGGCTTGAGTCTGGTGGTCAAGGTGATCATTACCAAGAAGATGCAAGTTTAGAATAGCCGGTGTATCCGGTGAGATCGACTCCGGCACCTAAGCCTATTCCATGAAGTACTGACCATGGAATTGGCAATCACGTAGAAACCAAAATAGATCGATGGTCTGGAGTGTGGAGTTTTCAAAAGACAGCATAATATAAAATGCTATGACGCTAGTATTCCCATTATCTCAGCTTTCATTGTATCTTGATTCGTTCAAGACGTGGCTTCTATCTGGGTTGCAAGGCGGCTGGAAGAAGCCGGAAGCGAAAATGGGTCTGATCATGGCTGTTGCCTCTCCTTAGTATGTCTAGCTTCCAACTTGCAGTGTGTTGAACAGTTCCCCCTCAGCTCGCGGTTTTCGTGGTCTTGGTCCGCAATTTCATCATCAGAAAGACGAGGGCGTAAGACGAAACGCAAAAGAGCGCTGTGATACCGACCTATAGCAATCAACAGTCAGAATTCGGGAGTCCCTTGGTATGTCTAGATGCAATAGTTTACTTACTCCTCTCCACCCGTAGCTGGAATCATTGATGTTCATGGTTCTCATGTAGTCCGCTCCAGTGCTGTAGGGACAGTACGCACACATGGTGCTATTTCCCGGATCGGCAACGTAGCCCGGCTCAGAAGAGAGAAAATCGGCGAGGTACTCCCCACAGGTGCTATTACCTGGAAGTGGAATATGCGTCAACTCGTTTGGCTTGCAGTGAACCTTGACATCCCAGACCACAGGCTCCAGCATTCCTTGGATGAGGTAGGTGAATGGATCGAGCCAGTAGAGCCAGTATCTCCAAAAAGCCGTGATCTGCGAGTATGGAACAACCACACCACAGAAGTTGATGAGACCCGCGCCGATGATGATGGGGTTGGCCAGCGCGGCGAAGTAGGCGTTGGGGCTGTAAGCGGCAATGGCTTGTCCCAGTGAAGTGTACAAGAACTCATAGACTGGATGAGCACAGGTTAGCAGGATATTTTCGCACACGATTGAGATTTAGTAAGACTTACGGATCATTTGGAGGTAGACCTGTCCGGAAATCCTTGCTTCTGTGGGGAAGCCAACCGTGAAATACCAGGTGACAAACGCCAGTGTTCCGCAAACAATCAGCACAGGTGTCTCTGACAGCAATTGAGCCGCCACAAAGGCAAACCAATGGTAAGTCTTAGACTTCTTCTCGCGAGTCTCGAAGACGTCGCGGTTCCGAATGAAGAGCGGCTGCAGCTGGTTGATGCATCCAGGGGCAACAAATACGAAGTTGAAGACAGCCATGAGCCTGAGTTGAAGGTCAAAGGTACCGTCACCCAGCATCCAATAAGTGAAACCTCCGAAGAGTCCGTTGGTGATGTGCAGTCCAATCTTGTTCCAGACGTAATCAGGGTTGCGCCATAGCGCGATCAGTTGTCGGCTTGTGACGAGATAGACCTGGTATGCGATTGGGGTAGCGAATCCAGCAAGTTGATCCTCATCGACGGCCTCGGCCGTTGTTGATGGCTCAGAGTCCTTCTTCTCCTCAACATTGAAGTTGAGAGCATCAAGTTCCGTGATGGCCGCTTGTCTCTCCGGAGAATCAAGCCATGTCTGTGGCTAATCGATCTTAGTACCTGTCGGATTAGAAGTCTAATTCGACCGCGGCATACAGCTAACTACGTAGGGGCCAATTAGGGGCCCTATTTAGGATTATCGTAGCCAGCACAACCTGCGGTTAGAACCTCTTTTTTATACCTACGTAGAAGTTTATATAGTTAATTAATCTCTTTATTAACCTACGGTTCGAACTAGTTACCCTATAATAAAGAAACTAATACTAATTAATAATTAAATTCTACTATTATAGATTAATAAAATATCTTATTATATAGAAAAAACGACCTCTTAATACTATATAGGATAAGAGATTTATATTAATTAACTTTATAAAAGTAGATAAAAAAAGAGGTAATTCTTAAATACTATATAAAATCGAGTAATCGTAGCCCTTTATTACTTACGAGAGGTCGATGTTTACTATATTAAACTACGTTAATTAATAGAACTACTTAAGTAACTAGCCTTTTATTATCGCCTTAAGTAGCTTTTTTACTAAATAACTTTTTAATAACTAGCCCGTAATTAGAAATTAACTAAGTAATAAAAGGGACTACTAGAAAAGTAATAATTACTTAACTATAATTAGGCTATAAAAAAAGATTATTTAAAAAGATATAAAATAGGGTACTAAGGAGCTATAAAAGGAAAATTTCTAAAGTATTTAACCTTACTAAGTATGAGTAATAAGTAGTATTTTTAATAAGTCCTTAAGGTTTATAATCTTATAAAAAAGGGGGAGCTTAACTTTATTAACCGTACTTAATAACCTATACGACTCTTTTATAAGCTACTTAGTATCTATATTTAACTATTCTTATAGAATACCGCCCTAAAAAAAGTAAGTTAAAAAAAGAAGTTATTTAGAGATTATAGAGAGTACGAGGCTTAAAAAGCTAAAAATATATAAAATAGCGAAAATTAGTAACTAGTAAAGATCCCGAGACTAATTATTATATCTTCTTATAGTAATATAAACGTTTATTACTATTATTAAAAAGGGGCTACTAAAACCTACTCTTTTATACTAAATAAAAAAGAGGTCTTAGTAAGTATAATAGCTAGCGATTTAAAAAGGTAGTAGTAGTTACTAAAGATAATAAAAACGAGAGTAGTAGTAAGATAATAAAAAGAAATAGAAATCTCCTAGACTTTAATAAATTCGTTAAGTAGTAAAAGCACGAGTTTATTATAGCTAACGCGCAGATTAGATATATTCTTATTAAGATTAAATATATTAATAATTACTAATATAAGTATAAACTAGAGTACGACCCTTAGTAAGTTAGGGTAAAAAAAAAAAAAAAACCCGATCTTAAATAAAATCCTAATCTTTTATAAATAAATAAATATTAACTTAAATTATTAAGGGACGTAAATATATAAGATTGCGGATTAGCCTAACGGTAAGTAAATTAACGTAATATTAATTTATTTAACTAAGGTTTATAAGAAAAAGGGGCTATAAGAGTAACTCCTATTTTATAAAATTATAAATAACCTTAGCTATTAGCTAGATAAATAGTTTATAAGCGTAAACCTAAGAATTATAAAAGTAGTTAATAGATTCTTCTACGAGCAAGGGGTATTATTAATATAATTATAATTATAAGAACTATACGAAATCCTAGTAATAATAATTATAAAAAAGGAATTTATACTATAGAACTAAGTATAAGTTAATAGGGCGTATAATTACTTTAACGAATTTAGAAAAAAAGTAAATAACGCAAATTTCCTCCTTATAATTACTAATAGCAATTTATTATTATAGAAGGATATATAGAGGCAAAATATAATACTAAAAGTATAATAATTAATAATTCTACCTATTTTAATCTATAGCTCGTCGCCGTTACTAATATAAAATTCGGCACTAATTAGCTAATAAGAAAGGAGGTAGATAACCTAAAATTACTAATAATACGTAGTAACGCAAGGATCGCTTATAAATACTAAAAATCTAGTAGTAAATACGAGGTAATTTATAGACCTTAAAAAAATCTTTCTAAAAGAGAAATTATACTCTAGGGGGAAGTATAAGGTCTTATAAAAAACCCTAACGATATTTTATAATTATTATAAAAAGGTTAGAATTAGAGAATACTAGTACTATTCAGTAATTAATATTATACTTATAGGCAAAGCCTTTAATTACTATTACGAAGTAGTACGTAATCTCGATTAAAACGACTTTTTTAGTATTATTAACGTACTCTAAAGCCGCTTTAAGACCTATAATAAGAATTTAGAGCTCCTATCCGAGCTATAAGTAATTTCTTTTATATCTATAGCTAGGATAATAGAGGGTAAATTGTAAATAAAAATCCTTAAAGAGCTTATTAATTAAATTAATAAACTAATAAAAACCTAGCTAAACAAGAGAACTAATAAGTAAAAAGTCGGATATTTCTATACTATAATATAATATATACTAAAAGTAAAAATAACCTTATATTAAGTACTTAAAGACTACGAGACGCTCTACTCGAGGCTAAGATCTAGTTTTAATATTAAGATAAGAATACTATACTAAACTTACCTCTAGGTGTATAACGGCCCTTACTAGTAGTACTAGGTCGATTGAACGTATAAAAAAAAAAAAAAAAAGCTAAGTATAATAATCGCTAGTAAAGAAGCCTAGATTTATTAAATAAATAAAAATTTAACTTATAAATAAAGTAATATAAGAAATAGTACTTTATTTATAAAAAAAATAAATATTAGTTAAGTAATTACTTAGAAAAAGAGCGTACTAAATTATATAAATAATATAAAAAGTTAAGGGTAGTAAATAGCAAAACTAACCCTTATTAATTTAACTAATTCCTTGTTATATATAAGGGTAGATCTAGGGGCACGGAACCTAGTAAAAGTAACTAGTTTAGTATCCTAAAGTATCCGTACCCTATAAGAGATTTAGAAAATAAAGAAGATCTTACCCCCTATATTAACGAATTAAATTATAATAAAATTAATAATATTAACTACTCTTTCTTCGTACTATTAGCCTCGGGAAAGTATACGAGGCTAAATAAATAAAAAGTAGTAAAAGCTTTTAATAAATAGGCTTTTATCTACGGATAGTAAGGGAAAGTCCTTTAAGTAATAGATATAAAAGTAGCTAAAAAAACAAATCTAATAGGGCTAAAGTCTACCCTCTTAATGCCTAAAAAAAAGACGCTACCTTTCTTAATACTTAAAAAAAAAAAAAAGATACTAAGTAAATCTAGGGGTAGTTAGAGGGGTCCTTTTTATACTACTTAGATTACTTAAATACTAAGCTCGTATAAGTATTCTATATAAATAAAAAATATAGCCTAGATAATTTCTAAAGGATTATCCTAAATACTAGGGTATTATAATAATTAATAAAAAAAAAGAGTAATTCTAAGCGCTATAAAAGATCGTACTAATAATACTTAATATATTAACGGCGGGTATTATAAGAATTAGCTTCGGCTTAGGTAAAAAAATCGTTATACTAAGTACGGTAGAAATAGAGACGTATTTTAGAACGATAACTTTCTATATTTTACTTATTAATACTTTATTTTTACTATGTTTAAAAGATATAGATCGACTAAGTATTATATTTAATAATACGAAGAACAGAATCTCTAGCGGTAGGCACTTTAAAATAGTTAAATAATAATAGGGGCACGCGTTTATAAAGCTTACTAATAATATAAAATTAATTAATTACTTAATAAAAAATAAGCTTAGATAATTATACTAAAGATTTAGCTACCCGTTAATTATAAAACTATATAACCTCCTAAAGTAATTAAATAATAATAATATTAAAATAGGGGCGCTAGAGTAGCTAATAAAAGTATACTATTAATACTAAATAAATACGTAGAGCCTACGTAAGTTTAAATTTAAATTACGTAATAAGCTCAACTTTAATTAGGAAATCGTTATTAATATTTTCTATTTAAATAGTTAGCTAGTCCTATACGTAATTAATAAAGCTATATCCTTTTAAGTAGGGTAATTCCTCTAGGATTTATAAATAAAAATAGTATAAATAGCCTTATAAAAAAGCTAGATTAATATATACTAAGGATTACTAAATAGTATTAGAACTAACGCTAGTACTAGCTTTAAGTCGGTAGAATTTAAGGAGAATATAACGGCTTATAGTATATAACTAAAAATCGTGCTTATTAAAGCGTACTATAGTATTAAAAAAGTAGAAAGAGTATACTAATAACTAAAAAGGGTATTTAAAATTATTAAAAAAGAAAATCTAGATTTTACTAATAATAAATACCTCTAAATAGTACTTAAATACTATAATAATATTATAGGGCTTAATAAGCTTATACTAATACTTCTCGTATTTAAAGTATATTTAAAAACGACCTTAGCCTCGCTACTATTACTAAATATAAACTAACGAGCCCGAGTAATTAAAAAAGTAATATAAATACTACGTAAGGTAAGTATAAAAAGGTAAGTTAATAAGGTAATTACTATATATAATAGGCCTAATATAAGGGGTAATTTAGATATATTATTAAATTCGGATATATAAGTATAGTATAAAATTACTTAATAATAAGCTAGGTTATATAAATTAATCTTTATTAACGAGCGCTCTTATATAGTTACAAGGGATCGTAACTAACCTCTTAAAATATTAATTATAATAATAAAACTATATTATATAGATCTTAGTAAGGTAATTTCTAACTTATAAAAAAAAAAAGAGCTAGGGGAAACTATATAACCCGTAATAGAGGCATAGGAAATTATCCTTAATAAAATCGTTATAGTAGTATTAATAAATAACGAGGAAAAAGAAATTACTAAAAAAGTACTAATACTATTAATAAGATGTTATAAAAGACTACGACGGTAAGTACTAACGTAGTAATTTATTATTAGTAACGAGGTAATTAATACTTTTTATATAGTAAAAAAGAAAGCTAATTTCGAGCTAGTAGTTAAACTACGTAAAGAAAGCGTAATTATAACTACTAGAAAGCTATATAAAAAATTAGATCTTATCGAAGTAGATATTTTTATAATCGAGGGGTTTATTAATTTATTTTTTACGACCTAGAGAAGTATATAAACCTTTATATATTTAAATCGTAAATAGTTTATAAAATTAAAGGGAAAAGAATACTCTAACTATATAAAAAATCTAGGTACGTAATTTAGGGGTATAGTAATGTTAAAAAGGTAACGCTACTTATATAATCGCCTATTATATAGTGCTATAGCTAACGATTAATAATAGTACTAATAGTATTACTATAGAAAAAGGGGTACGAGATTTAGAGCCGTAATATTACTTAGGGTTATACTTAATTAGCTATAGGGCTTATAAGGAAAATCCTAGCTTATTTATTAAAAGAAATAGCTAGTAAGTACTTAAAAAGTACGATTATTAAAGTACTTAAACTATTATATAGGTTTATAAAATCGGGTACCTATTAATAAGCTATATATTACGATTTTTATATTAATTAATTATTAATAGTTATATTTACGTACGACCTATACTTACTAGTCTCTAAGTATATAAGCGACTAATTTAGAATCGTTAAAATATAGACTAACGATATATTAAGCTTATTTAATATTAATTTTATAAAAAAGGAGGATAAGGAGCTTTAGAAAACGGGCTTTGTAATAAAGCTAAAAGAGGTCCTTATAATAAATAACTTATTAATATTTAATAGTAGGATTTTTATAATTAAGGGGGAAACCGTTATCTTTTAATAAAAAGAGTAAAGTAAGAAAATTAGCCTCGTTAATTTAAACGTAATTAATATTAAAAAGTAATATAAAACTAAGCTCGCGTAAGGGGTATATATTATAAATATATACTAGCTTAAAGTAATTTTTAACTACGCTAGAGTAGTATAGGCTATAGAACTAAATAAATAAAACGTTAAGGTACTTAATAAGCGGCTTAAGTAGTAGTACTTAAATCTCGATCGAGGTCTCGTTTATTACTTAATTAACCTTGCGGTTAATAAGCTCTATGTATTTATAAATAGCTTATTTATAAATAATAAGGACCTTATTTTATAATTAAAGTATATTATTATTTTTATTAACGAGAGTATAAGTAAGAGCGAATTTATAATATATAGTAATATAATCTATTACTTATTAACTAAAAATAAGTAAGTAATAAGAAATATACTAGTATTAGAAATCTATAGTATAGTTAACGGTATTAACCTCGCTTACGTAATTTTAATAATACTAAAGAGAATTACTAATTAGCTTAGCTTTTTATTAATCCTAACGGTCGTTTATACGGATTCTTATTTATTATATAAATATTTTATTAAATTAAGAATTATAAAAGAAAAGAGGCTTATAATCGATATTATAGCCCTTAAGTAATTATATAAAAAGCGTAAAATCCTCGAGATTTATTAGATTAATAGTAACGATAACCTCGCTAACGCTTTTATAAAAATAGTACTTAATAAGGGGTTAGAGTAATTCGTAAATAGTAAAAAAGTTAATATATAAATAAAAGGATAGGTTATATAAAAAGAATAGAGAAAAAGGGGAAAAAGAGACGACTTAGTAAACGGGCCCGAGGTTAAATTATACCTCTAACCGTAGTAATTAAATTAATAAAAGAAAGAGAAAGTTAGTATTAAATTAAAAGTCTAATTTAACCGCGGTATATAGCTAACTACGTAGGGGCTAATTAGGGGCCCTATTTAAGATTATCGTAGCTAGTATAACTTGTAGTTAGAACCTCCTTTTTATACTTATGCAAAAGTTTATATAGTTAATTAATCTCTTCGTTAACCCACGGTTCGAACTAGTTACCCTGTAATAGGGAAACCAACAGTACTAAAACGGCCTTGCACCACATCCACTATATGCTCAGCGGGATTCGCATGCAGTGGGCAAGCGGCACCATTGCGGGCGAAGTAATCGATCACTGTAGCTGAGTTTCTGCCGGTGGGTCCGAAGTAAGTCGTACGTCCTCCGCGGGCCAAGAGGAGAAGCACATCGAATGCATCAAAGAGAGTTGCAGATGGCTGGTGAATGGTGCAAATAATGGTCTGTCCAGATGCTGCAAGCCTGCGCATGAAGCGACAGATCTCGTAAACAGACTGGCCATCCAAGCCGGAAGTCGGTTCGTCGAGGAAAAGGAGAGAAGGCTTGGCCACGAGTTCCGTTGCGAGTGTGAGACGCTTCCGCTGCTCGATAGAGAGGCCCCCGCCAGGCGCTGTGCAAAAAATGATCGATTAGCGCGTGGTTTCAAAAGAGGTGCCAGGGACTCAAGTTCAATGGTGTAAAACCCACTTCCAACAATGGCGTGCTGAAGAGGTGTCAGCTCGAGTAACTCCATGATGCCTCGAACATAGTCCTGTTTCTCTTCATCTGGAATCTTGTGGCTCTCTCGCAGCCGTGCCGAGAACAAAAGACTCTCCCAGACTGTAGCAGTGGGCTCGTGAACGTCATTCTGCTCGCAGTAGCCCGTTGTCCGCTGGAAGCTGATACCTTGCGGCTTGCCATTGACCATGATGCTGCCTTCGATCGTGCCGCTGTCTTTTCTCTGTGCCAAAACGTCCATCAAAGTCGTCTTGCCAGCACCGGAGCTACCCATTAGCGCGACCAGCTGACCGGGCTTGACGTAGCCCGAGACTCCGCGAAGGAGCTGAAGGTCTTTCCCTTCGTGTCGAACAAAGTAGCTGATGTCCTTGAAAGTGAATAATACCGTCTTGCTAAGAGACATGTAAGACACATCATGGGAAGCAGCCGATCCATCTGCTTTTTCTGTGTCTACCTTTGTGGCTGCCTCCTTCTTTTTGCTTCGTCGGTCGAACAACACTTTCGAGCCAGAATCGGAATGCAGATTGATCTCGAAGCCGACTGCGGTCATCAGCGCCAGGAAAATCCAGAATCCGATGAGAATCCCTGCGTTACGCCAGATGTGTGCCTTATAGACTGAATATTGAGCATTCATATAGGTTTCGCCGTTGATGATTGTCGATCCCGATGTAGATCCCCTGACTGTGCAACTGCGATACTGGCTATTATCATAGGCAGATCCGAAGGGGATAAGCTGAGGTCGAATGCAATCCAGAGTGAGATCCCCCATCTCCTTAGCCATGATTGCTTCGAAGGTATATGTTGCGGGGTTCAGCCATGAAATCCAACGGAACCAGACAGGCATACTCGGTACGGGAATGAGATATCCTGTGAGTGCTTAGAAGTCTTCTATCAGCCGTGATTGGATCATTGCGAACTTACCTGCATAGACCATGAAAACCATTGTCATCCACCCAGTGATTTGTGAAGCCAGCCCAAGATGCCTGCACCAAGCTCCAATCATGCGAAACAGGGAAGCGAAGCATAGTGTGCATAGAATGAGCATGAACCAGTTGGCGAAGAAGTGGCCCGCCTCACGTTGGAAACCCACGATGAAGTAGTAGATCAACTGAAACAAGGAGTATGCCAAAATGACAAGCGGGACATCGGTTGCCGCATTAGCTAGGGCGTACGCCGCGGGCCGATGGAAAGCAAGTCGCTTATGCCTCGAGATGATTCGACGTCCCATGAAGGAGGCTGTGGTCTCGGACATCTTGTTCATGGCGAAGAGTTGAATTGGGAAGAACAGAGCGCCTGGTCGGGTGAAGATGGAGGTGCTGTCAGATGGGAGGTTGTAAAAAAGACTCCCTGTGACCAGCGCCATGATGAGGGCAGAAGCAATCTGCAATGCGTTCGACCAACGGTCTCCCCAGATGATTTGAAACTGTCTTCAATTTCAGTTAGACCTTGCGATCGAAGTGTGGAGAGAGACTGACGATACCTTCTAATGCAGTTTGCAATCTGGCTCGCGAATGACACCTGATAGGGGCTACCTTGACGAGATAGAGACGGCAATGAGCGGTTCTTTTCTGCATCTCGAAGTCTCAGGATACTCTCCACTTCATCCGACAGAGACTTCTCTGACGCCACGTTCATCTGCTGTACCATCCTGTCGAAAAGAGGGCTCGTCTTATACGCATCTTCAAAATCTGCCGGACTTGTCGGGATCTTATCTTCGTATCCAGGGCGTATTTGTCGCTCCGTAGGAACCGAAACTGACGTGAGGAAATCAGAGATATTTGCTCCCGGCGTGCACTCAAAGCCCATGTCCTCGAAGTATTGCTTAGCCTCGGTTGTGGGGCCGTAGTAGATCTCTCTTCCTTCAGCAAGCACAATTACTTTGTCGAAGAGATCGTAGATGCCGTTTCCAGCTTGATAGAGAGTTGCAACAATGGATTTGTGCTCCTCGTCGGCCATCGTGCGTAAGACACGTGCAAAGTCCAACGCATTGCTGGCGTCTAGGCCTCGAGTTGAGTTGTCCCAGCATTGAACAGGAGCCTGTGTATGGGGTCAACGAGCGTACATCGGGGATACCCATGTTCATACGTTCATACCTGAGTAGCCATGACCTCAGCGATTGACACTCGCTTTCTTTCTCCGCCGGACACCCCACGAATGACTTCATCCCCGACCATTGTGCTCTTCGTATGACTGATTGACAAGGATTCCAGAATGGCGTCGGTCTTCTGTGACAGATAATCCTTGGAACTAGTGGATGACTCTGGCAATGAGCCAGGTATCTTGTTTGACGTCGCAAAGTCGATGGTCTTTTTCACCTCCAAGGTCGGGAAGTGTAAGTCATCTGGCGGATTTCCAAGTTAGACTTTGACAACTCAGCCCGCGGATACAATTTCCATACCTTCGGTATTCATTACCACATGGTTGCGAAACTGCTGTGCTCCCCTATGGCCGAGATTGCCGTATCTTATGTCACCGCTGACATGATGGAACTCGTTTCGTTGATTAGATATTACTTTGAGTAGAGAAGTGCAGCCTGATCCCGGTCGCCCGAGAACCAACAGCTGAGTGAGGTGTTAGAGGAAAGCAGCATTGCAGTTGCACTCGTTTACTTACCAGTTCCCCCGGCTGTACCTGACCCGTCACATTGTGAAGTATATGCTGCGTATGTTAGCATAAAATCCCCAACGGAGGTCGACAGCCGAGCTCTCTTACCCTTCGAGATGTTTGACTTTTGGCGAATGGAAATAAGTCGGCCAGAACGGACAAACACGTTGAACCATAGTCTTCTCCAAGTCCATGGACCTCGACGCTCAAATCCTTGAAAGTGACAGTCAACGCTTTTTGAGGCCGATCAAAGTCTTGAAGACTGTCGTCGGCCTGGACAGTCCGATCACTGTCGTAGATTGTTGTTGAAGTCATCGCTGGTAGAACAAAGTTCGGGTTGTAACTCGAATCGCAATACGAACCAAACAGTCAAACGGTTGAACAAGGTTGCAAACCACATCTTGAATTGAATTATAGTCTAATCTGATTTTTTAAGTCTCCCAGTTTGAATATCAATTCCTAATCAGCCTCCACACTTACTTAGGAAACATCAGTATGTTGGTTCCGGATGTTGTAGTCACTGAATCTCATTCTGTCAAGTTCAGTGGACCCCTTTTTAGCGTTGTCGGTGGCGGGTTTACGGTGTTTCGGATTTACGGAATTACGTCAGGACATCATCTCATCCGCTTTTACCAAACTCATCCTCTCTGACCCATTCAACTTCCGCTAAACGGCAACATAGATCATTATTCGAGGCTTTTCGGACTTGAGGAATTAAGACCACTTCCGCGTCTGACTCTTCATATCTTTCTGTTTCATTGAGCTTGTTATTCCGATTGGGAGGCCAAGGGTCGCGTATCTCGGAGTTAGCGGGATGCAGTCTAACAGCAAATTCGGAGGGAAGATTCCCAAGGCGTGCGAACCTTGCCGCAGGCGCAAGATCAAGTGTTCCGGTCACAAACCCTGTCGGCAATGTGAGAACAAGCCATCCGATTGCGTGTATCGTCTCAAACCGCGCGTGAGATTGTCATCGAAGCGGGCCGCGGTGACGGTAGCGAATGCCGAGACTGGCCACGGCGTATCCACCCCGGGCTCTGATCGGGTTCGCCGGGACGAAGCTGCTTCTCAACGTTCAGCAGAAGAACTCCAGCAACATGTAGCACAAACTGAAGTCTATCACAGCGTTGCCGCAGCTCACCATGCACCAAATTCTACCGACAGTTCACAACTCTTCTACGGACCTTCTTCGAATTCTGCTTTCCTGCAACAGATTCATCGAGGTCTGCTTTCTGGTCAGTATGGCCAGAGCCATGCCAGAGATGTCCAAGAGGGAGGACCGGGGCTGGACATGTTCATGCAGAGAAACATCTTCTTTGGCATGCCACTGAAGATCAACGTCGAGCCTGCTCAACCTGCGAGCTGCCCGGTGTCCCTGTTACAGGCAGAAGAGTTCGTTCTGCACTTCAAGACAACTCACTTGTCATCTTTACCTTTCTTCACCCCGTCCGAGCTTGATGATATGGTTCCGACTTTATTCAACTATACCCCAGAAACAACTTTTCAGCCACAAGGAAAGACGGTGTTTCTTGCAGCTCTGGCGTTAGGGGCATTGGGCACTTCACAGACCGACGCTGCAGAATCATTGTTTATCCACGCCAAAAAGGAAGCAGCGATTTACGAGGACTCTGTCACATTACCAATGATACAGTTTTCTATTCTTATGGCTCATTATCAGCTGAACATGGGTCGTCCCAATTCCGCTTACTTACACAGCGGCATCGCAACGCGAAAAGCCCTGTCCATGGGTCTGCACGCAGGGACCACAAGTGCAATTTCGAGAAAGGAAGAAGTTCAGGGGAGACTGGTGACGCTATGGTCTCTTTACTTCTTGGAAATGTGAGTAGTTTCCTGATTGGCTGTAGACCGACTTCTTGATGCACATCATTCTGATATCGTTACCTACAGTTGGCTCAGCTTGGTGGTCGGACGGCGCAGTTCGATGCAGAAGTCCGACTTCGAATCTTGCCCCTATCCGGACGGACAACCAACGTTGATGGCACTCTGCCAATTCGCCAACATTCTTGAAGAAGCGATTGAGTCGATATACAACAAACGCACCGACTCCCTGCGTCAATTGTACGGAAAAGCCGAGAAGCTGTATGGTCACGTCAGGCAATACGGTGAGAAGTGGGGTTTGGGTACAGCAGCTTCCGTACAACGGGTAGACGCATGGAATCCTGAAACTAGTCTTCTTCTTCACAACGGTGCGAACAACCTTTGGCCCAAAGTCTTGTCCAATTCGCTTGCTAACTTCTAGTGACTTAGTGTACTTCCATGTTGTTCTTCTCATCTTCCGCCCTTTTCTTATTGCCGAAGCTGCCCTGCAATCTGGAGAAGGATCCGGCGGGATAGGCGATATCTGGCTTCGGCAAGCTTGCCGACACGCCACAGATGCTGCACAGGATGCACTCGCTTTCACCTGGAACATACTTCGGGGCCCCGAGGAATGCAACGTAAGTCGCCGACAGGTAATTGCCGCCGGAAACCGAGCTAACCTGTCCCTTCTCAGACACGGCGATATCATGCATTCTTCATCGAGTCCTCCTGCGCTGTTCTGTTATACGACAGCTTACGCCATCCGGCAAAGCACCCTCACAACTTGGAGTTCATTCAGATGGCAATATCTTGTTTGCGCTCATTAGTGGGAGACGATCCAGTGACGAACGCCATACATTCCATCAAGCGCATCGTGTGGGCTGTGGAACAATCCATCAACGCGGCCAAGTCCACAGGCGCGTTCTTGGACGTCGCTTCTGCCGACTCGTCACCCTCATGGACCGATGATCGCCTACCGACCAACATACAGTTTCCATCCTTAGAGGAGAATAGGGCTACAACGTCGGATGATTTGATCTTCTTCAGCAACAGAGCTTACCGGCCACAACCTGAACCCATCACAGAGTACAGCATGCCGATGTCAGGCTCGGTGGGGAACCCATTCCCTGACTTGAACTTTGATGTGCTCACGACAGATCTGTTCAACTTCTTCCCAGTCGAGATGAATTCGGGGCCTGCTGGACACGGAGAAGCATAGCTAGATTTAATCAAATACAAGATTGGATAAGTCACAGGCAGTTGTTTCTAAAGCAGAGAGTGCTTTGTTGACTCAACAATTCTTTACTTCGCTTATACTCGTATGTCTGTTGGCTACGTCTCATGCATCTTACTTGCAGTTCTAGCCTCAATGTCACTTGGCATCGTGATTCATGGAATCCTCTGAACACACACACGACAGGGTCTATACTGACGCACAATGGCGTTTCTCTACTCATAGAGGCCAATCAGATCTTATTTGTCGTAAAGCTGCCTCCGAGACATACCTTGAGGCTTCTGCAGCTGGACTCAGCCGCACCCAATGAGGCTAAGAATGACTGTGATAGTGGCTAGCTGGTTTCACGTTAGCAACCTCTTCCAGTGTGCGAGATGGCCGCTTTGAATATTACATTTGTCAATAGTCTTGCGAACTCAACTAATTGTATGCTAGTGCCACTCAGCTTTTACACTGTGAATGATTCACAGGTCAGACTGGTATGCTAAGCTGAACTCGAAGGATCGTATTGTTTGAGAAGGATGCGCATCTTGCCTTGCCAAGGCGGACTTTCTCCAAGATGGAAGACCATGATGCTCAAGGATATGTGCTAATAGTCGATAACTCTGCGGTGATCTTCTGCCATTGGGTTACCTCCCTTGATTTCCCCCTGAAGGTAAGCTAGTAGAATTGTGGTTGAGAGTGTATCTATAAAGTGGCCAATCTTACCTCTCTCTCGGCGTAATTGTCACTATTTTAGGAGCCATTCTTCTCTCGAGATAGGTTCTAACTGAGTTTAACATTGATCATACGACTGATTCCGATAAAATGGCATCTTCTAAACTAGAACAGCTCCGACACTATCTGTCGAGCCTGGACCCGAAGAACTTATTAGAAGGAGTTTCATTCCACTATGACACAGCCAACGAACTCGGCTTCAAACCTGGCGACCCATTTGACTTCTTCGTCGCCACTCCATTTGGCAAGTGGTCTAATACATCACCTCCAATTCCCAACGTCGTTGCCGCTGCTGTGTCCGAGGCTTTGGTGAATGGCATGGCCTCAAAGAACATATCGATCGGTCAAAATGGATCCAAGTACATGTTCAGAGACTTACTCACCCTCGCACCATTCAACTCCACTTTCTTCACTAAGGGCATCAGTCCAACTCTGAACAAGCTCGTCAATGGTCTTCTGTCGTGATGGCTTCAACCATCCATAGCCTTACCGCACGTTACGTGACCTCGGTTATATAATTACCGAGGCCTACTTCGCTTATACCCTCTATATTAGAGCGTGCTTTATACTTATTCTCTATTTCTAATAAATTATCTATTCTTTTATATATATATCGATACCCCTATTATAATTATATAATAATTATAAACCTAGCTCTAACTTAGACCCCTATATACCTCTATTAAAAAGTTACTTTCTAAGGACTACGGCTTATTATATCCTTTTTTATAATATTATTTACTCTTATTACGTTTATTAAACTTAATTTTAAATAAAATAATATTTTTTATAAAAACTACTAATACTCTTAAATAAAAGCTTAATTATTAACGAGATTAGCTAAAATAGTACCTCGCTCTCCGTATTAAAGCTTAATTAAAAAACGTTTAGGATCTTTTAAACTTAAACGACCTTATTTCTCTATTAAACCCGTCGCTCTTTACTAAGTTTATTCTTTTAATTAAGAAGTATATTAAAATACGAAATACTACTTAAGATTAAGTATATAAAGCAGCCTTTAATAAATATTAATAATAACTTAAAAAGTTTATTTAATAATAAGAGTAAGAGGTAAAAAGTAAGGCTATAATTAAATATAAAAACGACCTTATTAAGTAACTAGTTATTTTAATAAAGCTAAAGGTCGTAATAGTAAATTAGATATATTTTATTAAAAAATACGCCTCTTTTATTTAATAAATAGTATTTAAAACGATCTCTTATATAAAAAAAAAAAGATTGTATAAGTTAATAAATCGCTAGATCTCCCTTATAATTACTTAAAATATCTTAGAAAATACGAAAAAAGAACTTATTAATTCTTTAAACTACTCCCTTTATATTATAATTTAGGTTTTTAAATAAAAGTACGTACTAAGTAACTCTAGCTTATTTACGATTATATAAAAAAAGTTTAATATAGTTATAAATAGGGCGAACTCTAGTATTAGCTTATTAACCTAAATTAAGGATTTTTTCTTAGCCTATTATTAAGTAAAGTAGCTTAAGCTACTTAAAGTCTAGAGGACCCTTATTTTTAAAGCCTTTTTCTATATAACTTCGCATTATTTTATTCTAAACTAGTCTAACTAAGAGCTTATTAATATTATTAAGCTAAAATAAAAAAGAGAAACTATCCCTAATATAGGGTATTATACTAAGATCTTTAATAACTTTTTATATAAAAAAGCGGTATATAATAAAAATTATAAACGACCCTTAGTAATATTTATAATATTAATAGGTCGCTCGAATTCCCTTAACTAAAAAAAAGCAACTCTTAATTTATTTACTAATTACCCTTATAAAAAAAACTATTATTAAAAACTAATAGAATACGTAAAAATAGAGCTCGCTTTAATTAATAAAACGAAAATAGAACACGTTTAGCTAAGAAGTAGCAAAGCTTAGAAAATAATTTCTTATTTAAATTATAAAAAGTATACTAATCTCCGGGCTAACCTTATTTAAAAAGGCTAGATCTATATAAAACCCCTTATTAAATAGAATAATAATAATAAAAATAGTTCTATAAAAATAACTAAATTTACTAAGCTAAGTAATAAAAAGGATTTTAAAATAATATACTTATTAAATATCGTAGCTATAATTATTAATATTAGTTTGCTCTCTAAGCTAAGTATAGAGGTTAATAAGAATAGTAATTTTATAATCTTCTCTATACCCTTTACTAACTTATACCTCTTTTCTAAGAGCACGGTTATAAATAACTATAGTACTATATACTTTATTAATAACTAATCGCTCTTAGAGCCGGATTTTATTTAATAATATAATAATTTAGAAAATATAGACTCTAGGACGGCCTCTTATTTTATAATTACTAAGAGAATAAGGGTTATATAAAATGTTCTTATAGGACCAAAGGGGCCCGGGACTAAGTACTTTACCCTTTATAATATTAATTTTATTAAAAACTTCTATATAAACGTCGTATTAAAAGCGCTTTTTTAAAAAATTAGTATCTAGTACTCGGGTTTTAATTATATCTTTTAGTTTAAAAACGAATTTAATAATATTATTATTAAGTAGTTTAAAAAGAAGGTTAATCTAGTTTTTTTAAAATATAAGCCCTATTCGTCCTATTCTCTATTTATAAGTTAGTCTTTACTTATTAAAATAATTTTAATACGTAGTATATAATACCTACGTTCCTTATACTAATTAAAGAACGAGTAATTAGATATAGCCCAGTTATAGTACTTTAAATCTAATTATTTTACGCTAATAATACTTAAAAAGCTCGTATTAACTGCTTAGGGAGTAAAGATTAAAGGACTAAGCTATTTAAAATACTAATATTATATAACTACTTATATAAAATAGGTAATCTTATAACGTACCTTAGAACGAAGAGTAACCCGACCCTATTATAAGATCTTATAGGACTTTTTTAACTACCTACCTATTTATAAACAAAATAAATAGCTAATACTAATTAAAAACGAATATTTAAGTAGGATCTTCGTCTTTTTATAAGTTACGAAGACTTATAATATAGTATTTAAAGTCTTATACTTTTTTAAATAATAAGTACGTATATAAAAAAACGTAGCTATTTATAAGATTTAATAAGATATAAAACGTATAATAATTATAATTAATAACGAGACTTGTTTTTAAAAATAAGTATAAAAATTAGGAATCAACTTAGAAACTATTCCTCTATATATAAAAAAACCGAACAGAGGAGGAGAATAAGCTAGCTAAGAGATTATTATTAAAGTAATTAATATAATATTAATAGCTAGCTTATTAAATAAACTCTAAGTAAAAGCTATATTAACTATAGCTTACTTATATAATATTAGCCCTAAGTAACGTACTAACTAACTATTACTAGTTTAAATTAAAAAAATCTAGTTTATTTACTATTTTAAGTAATAATAACTAATAAATATACTAAAGCTCGCCCGCAATTTACGTCCTTATTAAGAGTAGACGTACGTATATAGCTATAGAGCGTACTTTTTTAAGAGGGACTATAAGAAAAGAATTAATAAAAAACGTTTTAAAATAAAATAGAGAGGATATATTAAGTACTTTATAAGTTACGTACCGAACGCTTATAACTTATATAAAATCTAGATCCCCTTATTTTTAGAAATTATTATTACTCGAAATATAACGTTCGATAAAATAGCTTTTTACTTAAAAAACGATACTAAATCCGTAATTTATTTACTTAAATTAAGGGCTATAGTAAATAAGATTTAATAACTATTTATAATAATCGAACCTAAGTTCTAATTACTTAGGATTATAAATAAAAAGGAGGCTATATTAATTAATAATAAAAAATAGCTATTATTACTTATATTTATTTTATAAAAAGTAAATAAGGTTATAAAAAAGCCTATTTCGTTTTTAAATAAATAAAATAAATAACTACTTACTCCTAAAATAACCCTAGATTTTAAGAATCCGGAGTTAGATACGAACCTCGCTTAGCTAACTAATTTAGTAAGCGAGGCCGTAGGGGAAGTCGATCTTTTTATAAAAAAGATTAAAAACGTAATATATATATAAATAAAAGTAAAAACTCCCTAGATCTCTTATAAAGAGGACCTTTTTACTTAACTAGACCTTAATAAGCCCTTTTAATAAGCGAGCCTATACTAAAAAATAAGAGTAATAAACGACCTAGCTAATAATTTTAATATAGCTAATATATATAACTAGAATAATAGGTATATTAAGTAAAGCTAGAGGTTAAAGAACTAATTACTAGAGGTATTTATTTAAGACTTAAGTTAACGAGAGCGATTTAAATAGTACTCTTTTTATACTTAAGTAAAAAGAAACTAGGACTCCTTTTTTAATACGTATATACTTAATTAATAAAAAGCAGTTAATAAGGTAACCTAGGGGCATAGGATACTATATTACTATATTTATATTATAATAATTAGAATAAAGTACGCTCTACTAACCGCGTTTTAATCTAACTAAATCTACGTAAATTAATTAATTACCCCTCTAGAGAAGTAAAAGGATATTTTTAAAATACTAAAACTTTTAAGAAGCTAATTTATAAAAGTAGTATAGTTAAAAATCTAAAAACTAGAGGAAATAAAAACTTAGAAAGTAGTTAGTAAGGCGTCAGTTATATCTAAGCTAATACTCCTTAAATAGGTATTTAATTATAAACTTAATAGTAATAATTACCTCGATTACTATAAAATAAAAATTTATATTAGAGGGGACCTTTAAGAACGATACCCCCTAAAAAAGACCTATATAACGACGCTAATAACTAGGACGTTTAAAATAGCTATAGCTATTACTACCTAATTCGACTTAGAAATCTATTAATATAATATTATAAACGCCTTTCTAAATATAATTAAAAAGCTAGGTAACCCCCCTATTATTTATAAGTTTTTAAACGGTTTTTATTAACTAAGTATATATATAGAGCTCGAGCGAGCCCTCTACGGCGCTCGCGACGCTCTGCTATTATAATACGAGGAGCTAGTATTAATACTTAAAAACCTAGGTCTCTTATTAATAAGCGAGGACCCTTATTTATTCTAAGATTTTACTAAATAAGTACTAGTTCTTTTTTATATAAATAATATCCTCGTTCTCTATTATAAAAACTACGTTTATAATATTAATTAGATAACTAAAAGACTTAAAAAAAAGTATAAAATAAAAAACTAAGGGCTAGTTTCGTATTATCTAAGTATAAGGGTTATTTATAATCAACCTAATTAGAAAATATACCTCACTTATAATTAGTATTTCGAAAAGGGAACTAAGAAGTTCGACCTTATTAACTTTATTACTCCTACGACCCTATTATTAATAGTTCTAATTAAAAAAAACCTAGGAATTACGTCCCTAAGCAAGACTAAGTCTTTTTAAAAAAAGGTCGGTTTAATATTATATATAATAATTATAATTTAGCCTAACGTCGCTTTTATATACGCCCTACTCTCTTAGTTCCTAACGAACCTATTTTATTAATATTATTCTATTATAAATTAGGTTATATAATACCTTTTTATATATATAATACTTAATAATATACTTTAGGATTTCGGGAGGTAAATAGGCACTATTAATTTTAAGCAACGCCTCGTTTATAAATAATAAAAAGACCTAAAAATCCTTATAAAGTTTTATAATCTCTTTTTTTAGTAACCTCGTTTAGTAAAAAGTAGCCTATTAAAATATAATAACTACGTTAATTATAAAAGCCGAGCTACTAAACTTAGAATATATAATTAAGGAGATATTCGCTTTTAAACGCCTATTTAAAAATATCTTACTTAAGCTTAGTAACGTATAAAAAGTATACTATAATAATTATTAAATAATTAAACTTATAACTAAAAAAAGGGAACGTATTTTAACTTACTTATGCTATATTAATATTTAAAATATATAGCTATAATAAGAGCACTCGAGAGGCTTATTCTAAGTAGTTTATATATTAATAAATAAAATACTAACTAACGGCCTTATAAAAAACCTTTTTAAAATAAAGTTTAAATACTTTATATCGCTCCTAAATATAAGAAATATATAAAAGATAATTATACTAAATAAAGGGATAGTTAAGAAGTAGTAAAACGGCCCAGGGGGCCTAGTTTTTTAATTAAAAAACGTAGCTTATAGCTAAGGAGTATAAGTAATTTTAGTAACCCCGTTAAGTTACTTAAAAAAAGGCTATTTATTTAAAAAAAATAAGTACGAACTTATTTAAAAGGGATTTAAACGCGGGTTATATATTTAGAGGGATATATAAGTTAATAAGAGTATTAATCCTAATTCGGATACTATCTACTTTTATAAATAAAATAGCTAATACTATTATAGTCTTAATAAGTTCTTTTAATAACGCCTCTAGTATAGAGAGAGCGCTTATAAACGCCTTTTTTACTAGGGCCTTGTTTATATAAACCCCCTTACCCTTACCCTTATTTAAAAAACCGTTATACTCGAGGGTCTTATATAACGCTATTATTATATATATTAGGGTCTATATATCGGTTTATAAATAAGAAATAGAACGAGGATAGTTTAGAATATATTTTATTAAGTATAAATAGGACTATATTAATAATTATAAATACTACCGCTTCTCTTATTACCTCCTGCTTAAAATATAAAAACTTTATACCTAGGTCCCGTATATACTCCTTAAGAATAGGAGTATAATCTAACTTCTTATAGGTCTAATAACGTTAGTATTTATTATTAATATACGAACTTAAAAAGTACGTACTATTCGAATAGCTACTAAGGGCACTTTTAATATACCCGAGGTATTTATAACTAAACGAGGGAGGTAGAAGTATTAGCTCGTATTAAATCTTAGTACTAAAAATAGTATTAAAAAGGTCCGTTATTAAGAATTAGTTTTATAAATAATAATAAATAAAAAAGTATTATATATATAGTTAACTACTTTATACTTTTTAAAAAGAGGCGAGGGAAGGGGCTATAAACCCTCTTTATTTATGCTATTTTTTTAAAAAAAAAATTCTCTTTTTTTTTTTCTTTTTTTAAAAAAGGAGCGAGGAAGGGGGCTATAAACCCTCTTCGTTTTTACTACTTTCTTAAGTATCTTATTTAGCTATAAAACCGTCGTTTATTAAATAAAATAATTAAATTAAAATTAAAATAAATAAGGCCGTATTACTAATTAAAAATAAGATAAAAGAAATTACTTATTTATTATGGGCTCGTTAGGGGGGTTAAGGGAGCTACTGCTCTTTTTTAAAACCGTAGCCTTAAGCTTATACTTCTTAGCCTCCTATACTATAATAATATAAGTATAGTTTTTAACCGTTCGTTTATAAATAAGTATCTAAATAAAACGATACTATTAGTTAAGATCCTTTTTTAATAATACGTATATATAAAAACGTATATATAAAAATAAAAAATAAGAGTATATACGTATAATAGTATTATATATATAAGTTAAAAAAAGAAAAAAAGTTTATATTATAAGTAATAATAAAGAATTTATATATTTATTACCCTTAACCCGTAAATCGATTATTTAACTAATAAGAGGTCGCCTTTTAGTCGTACTTTTTATTAATAAAATAGCCTTGAGATTACTTATAGTAATAAATACGGAGGTTAATTTATAACTAATTTACCCTTTACTTATAACTCTATACGTAAACTAATTTACTTTATAATTCTTTTTATAAATAGATTCTTATATATTAATAAGTAGTTTTCCGTTTTAAATAGACCTTTTTATAATAATATAAGTAATTAGGTACGCTTTTTCTAAACGTAATTTTGTCTAAGGGGGTATATTATAATAGCTTTAACTATTTATAGCCTTACTATACGTTACATAACCTCGGTTATATAATTACCAAGGCCTATTTTACTTATACCCTTTATATTAGAGCGTGCTTTGCGCCTATTCTCTATTTCTAATAGATTATCCGTTCTCTTATACACACGTCGATGCCCCTATTGTGACTATATGACATCTTCCAAGTGATGTCACGCCAGTCATCCGTCTACTATGCGGTAACAACGGCATCACCGCAGCTCAGTTCAAGGACGCTAGTAACGGATCCGGGTGGAACGACTACAAGCAGATTTTCTGGTCTAACAATCAGCCATCCATCACGCACCCCAAGGCAGAGCTTTACATTGGCTTCTACAACCCCGACTTCAAATTTCAGCCCGGAGGTAGTGAGGCGTGGGTGAAGAAGCTTCAAGCCGAGCTCAAGAACTACTTGAACAACTCAGCTTTGTCCGGCCATCCCTGGGTCATCGATCTGGCCACCATTCTTGTCAGCGATGGCCTCTTACCTCTCGCCAAAGTCGCCGAGAGTAAAGGGCTTCCAGCTCTCAGCTGGAACCACGCAAAGGTCACGGCGGTCAATGGTACCACGATGACCACGGGAGGTGCGAACCTGTGGGACAGCTATGGCGATACCCAGGTTGGAACCTTCGACTCTATGGTCAAGATCGGAGGCGATGCAGCTATTGAAGCCCACAAATATGCTGATGCTTTGTGGAGGCAAGTCTGATCTAAGCTTGATATGATGAGCGGACACTAACATGAGGGTAGCTACCTCAACGATATTCCTTTCGACGACAATGCTTCGTTCCGACATTCTATCAAGCTCTCAGGGCCGACCCCAACAGGGGCAGACAGCTTTCAGGCAGATACAGTTCCACTTTTTAGTGACACCAAGCAGTCTGTGAAGAACTCTGGGTCGCAAGCAGTTTTGACAACCAGTAACGTGGGCGATCGTCTTCCCGGATCTGGTAAACACCGGTACCCTATCCTGGTCTTGAATGTCGTGAAGTAAGTACTCTTTCATTTAATTCAAGAACACAAATAGATCAGCGCTGACCAGAACCATTGTGCAGAGACATTTTGATGCAATTGGTGTACATGCAGACCACGAAAGGCATCAATCCCTCGAGTGGCGCAACCCCTGACTTGAAGGTCATGAACACCGTTATCGATGTGCTGAGCGATCAATCCATCCTCCCCGCCATGCAGCGGTTTGGCCTCAGCCCCGCCGTATAGGCAAGCAAAGCCGCGCGATTCCACGCTATCGAGAATGCGACGAGCAACATTACACTCGCTCAGGAGATCTTTGTAGAACCATTCTTGCGAGGCAATCCAGGCGCCAATGCCATCAAGGGGTGGCTCAACGCCAAACTTGGTCTCGATTGGGATGAGTACGTGGTCCCGTACGACGTTATGCAGGCCATGTGCAAGGGTCTGCTTAATATTGTCAAGACTTATCCTCAGGATAAGAGCTTCGGGATGTACATCTTGCTCACCACGAAAGATGCCGGAGGAGGCTATGGAGATCCGTACTCGTGGAAAACCTTCCGGGAAATCCTGACTGGCCTTCTCGGCGCACAAGAACTGCCGTCAGGTACCACTGCTGCGGAGATTATCCAAGACCGGCTCCATTGCAAGAGAATAATGCAGAACGATAATCGGTATGGCCAACACAGTAAGATCGTGTGTGTTGATAGGCAGCTTCTGTATGTGGGAAGCGACAATATTTATCCAGAGTATAATGAGCAGCATGGTGTCTGGATTGACGATACGAAGAACATTGAGGCATGGTACAGCCAGTACTTTGATACTGCATGGGAAAGGGGAGCCGACATTGTCGATTAGGTAGAAGACGACAGAAGTTGGTTCTTCTATCAAGCTCCTGTATGTAGGAAAACAACGATTCTGAGCCATAAATTAAGTTTCGCCAGAGGATCAGACGTACCGAGATAATTCAGAAAGTAGACTAAGCATCGTGGCCCCATAAGAGTCGCACATGGCAGTCCCAAAGTTCAACGTCGTTCTGGACAGCCGAAGAGCCTCTGAATCTAAAATTTCGCCGAGCCTACCAAGGTTCTCCCGAGGCAGTTCTTCTTACCCTGCCTATTTTACGAATAGATTTCTATCAAATGAGAATCTTCCCCCTTTACCAACCGCACCACACTTTTCTAAGAGATCAAGACACTCAAGCACAATGGCATGTTACAAATCTTTCGTCTTTTCGAATATCAGTCTATGAGTTATGATACTAATCTACTACCCACTTCTAGAAACTATCAACTATCATCGTAGCCGTCGTCGGCTTCGCTGCCACCAGCGTCAACGCCCAATGGTACCCAGCCCGCAACTGGACAAATTGCATCGCCGCCACCGGCGGAAACGGCACTAAAGGCATCAGAGAAGCCCACGCCTTCTTTAACGAGGCCTGGGGCCGACCACGCCTCCGTATCCAGCAACAGTCGTCCTATGCCGTCATCTGCTACGGTCTCATTTTCGGCATCGTCAATGACGACAAGATGGGCTGGTTCGAGGCGGCCAACGATCGCGACATAGTAGCTCTCGAAGACCCTGGTACGGCGAGTGAGTGCAAGTGGTACCCGAGGGCGCACGAATTCACGCGTTATTACTTCTTTGGGAGGGAGAGGGAGTGGATTATGGATAATCGAGCCTACATTCGTCGATGCAACGAGGTTGAAAGGCCTATGGAGGGTACTTAAGTCAATCAACCTTGAGACTGCCGTGGTCTGTGGACTGGAATTTAATTAATGCCAGCAATCAGTCTAATTATCTGGGGAATGCAGTGTCCCATAAAATGTATAGCCGACTGCCTACATTCTATCAGTTAGTCAACAACAATCAACTAGTCTTTATCGTACACCTATATTGAATCTGCATTGAATTGTTTGAGGCAGAGATTGAACAAGTCACTAAATGACGACATCACACTCACTTACCTTTGTCTTCAACCGTCTATTTACCCTTTTCTGTCAATCTAGAGGTAGCCATTTGATCTTCAATCTTGCCGAGCGCAACCTTCGAGATGAGTGGCTTGGCGTTTAGTCGTACGGATGATCGCCGGCCTAACCCAATCCGCATCATCGGGACTCAACGTTCAAGACACCTGCAAACGGTGTCGAGATCTGAAACCTTTACTTCTCCGCACAAAGCGTTGGAAGACGCTTATTTCATACTTGAGCTTTACATGCCTACTCCACATGATACTCCAAGTGTACAGTTTCTCTCATCCCTGAATCCGCTCTACCTTGAGCCACCGATGATAATATGTCCACGTCTTGGAAACCTCAGTACCGCCATACCCCTCCTTGCCAACAGCAGCGCAAAGATGAGTATCTCGGCATGTCCCCCGACATCTTTGGCCTCGTGGCTGGGATATCTGTTGCGTTACTCCTAGCAGCTATGTTCCTTTTTCCAATGTACTACATGGAGAGGCACGAGCAGCGCGGCGATAAGAAAAAGAGCCAAAGGACACTGCTGCGTTCTAAAGGAAATGGCAGTTACGGAGGTACGGGCAACGCTTGGAGCACAGCGTACTTACTAACCTCGTGACTTCAAAGAGACATGCCAATGTTGCTCGGAACCCCATGGAGTGATCGATCATGCGTGCTTAGCAGAATCACCTCGACCATGCCAAACACAGCCAATGAATTTCTGCCGAGGTGGGCGAGGAATACGGAGTGGATGCAACCTACCGAGAAATTATCCTGGACTACAAGGCACCGAACGCTCTCTTCATCTGGAAGAACCAGGCGGATATGGAGCCCATTGCTCTTCAGATGCCATGTCCTTTGACATCACAATTGGTGCCACGAGAATCACCCACTCTCAAGGTTACCCAAGCACCAAATCAGAATTGAAGGCAGCCGAAACCCTAATCAACGGGCTCGCCACCTTGCTGAACCAGAGTCTCAAATCTGATACACCTGGAATGGACGACCCGTCTCCACCTACGACTTCCTGTCCATCTCTGCCGCGGGAGCAGGGACGTGCGACGCCTCTCTCACCACCTTGTGTGTGCAGCTCTTCGAGATCCCCGAAGGGTGAGGAATCGGCATCCGAACCCTCCAAGGTTGGTCAAGACGTAGATGAGCCGTCTCGGAAGCCAGACTCTGATGGCGGTCTCTCAAATGTGCCAGCCAAGAAGCTTGCTTGCCCGTTCTATCAACACGATCCCGACGGGCAATTCCGAAAGACCTACTGTACAGGGCCTGGATTTTCCAGCGTAGATGAAGTCAGGTCAGTATGAACCGTTCCCAGGCGATACACAGGCTTATAATATAGGCAGTAGACAACACATTTACGACCACCACATAATACCCTTCTACTGCCCCCGATGCGCCGCAGTATTCTTTTCCGAGAACAGCCTTCATAATCACTTGCTGGAACCGATAAGATGTGAGCTGGTCTCAACCGTGTTGCCTCTGGGATGCACCAGACAGCAGAGAAAGTTTCTGCGAAGACGAATCCATGGAACCCAAGAACAGCAGTGGCGTGCCATCTACGGTATCCTGTTCCCTGTTGAGCCGAGCGAAGACATGCCGTCTCCGTGTAAGTGCTCCTCTAGACTGAACACCTTACCTGACCATGTCAAAGACTCATCACTTTTTAAGACTTTGAAGCCGACCCATTGAATACCGATATCAGTGACAAGAAAGAAGAGAGTGTCAACAATGCGCAGCAACAGCAGCACTTCCGCCTCCAGCTTCCACACGTCCTGGACCGACGCTTGGTCGAGAACCCAACCAATTCGGAATCGAAAACTCCGACAGCGGATTCGACGACACGGAACCGACGCGGGGAGAACGGGGACGGGGCCACCGTCGACATGGTACGGGGCGCCCAGAAGGAACTGTACCGGAACTTCCGTCCCATCCGACAACTAACCATTGAGGACTTCTACGACTCTGCGCCGCTGTCACCTGGTGCCCCGGCCGACGAGACTGCAAACCCGGCCCAGCCAGACGATTCGAGAGAGCGGCATCATTCGCATGATAGTTCTGACTTTGGGGTGCTGACCGAGTCTTCTAGGTCTGGGTCTATTCAGTCAAGCGGGTTTGTGTACGCGTCTGACGAGTTTTCTGTCAGTAAGGCAGAGGATAGGGGGACGTTTTTTCAGAGATCCGGGGCGGACCGTTGTTGATTTTAATGGATTTTGAGAAACGCGTACCGGGAATATCAGTTTGTACTCAATTAACTAGAAATAATGCAACTCCTATTTACCATTTATCCTGAGTTCACTGCTTCGGAACTTCGTGTAAGTCGAAGGGGAGACCTGGGACCGCCAGTCGCCGCCAGCTGTTTCACTACCCCGCCCAGCTGCCGACGCTAACCCCACCATCGGCAGAAGACGGCACCGATAGAAGCCGGCAACGGCAACAACGTCAACGAATCCGAACCGTGGCGATTAACCTTTGAGTCTGCTAGTCTTACAAATTCTCTCCTTTCTCTCAATCGCCGAATCGTCTTCCTCCCGGACCCCAAACCGACTCCATATCTTCGCCTTGCCGCCTACTACACGACATCACCGTCTAAGCGATCGAGCCGAACGAACCCCTCCACACCTCCACACCTCACAATGGAAGACGTCCCCCTCGAGCACGGCTCCCCGGAGCACCTCCTCCCGCCCAGCTGGAAGACAATGGTAACAGCCTGGCTCGCCGAAGACACCCCCTCCTTCGACTACGGCGGCTTCGTCGTCGGCGCCGCCCCGCGCACCGCAACCCTCTGGGGCAAATCAGGCGGCATCGTCGCCGGCCGGCCCTTTGTCGACGAGGTCTTTGCGCAGTGCGGCTGCACCGTCGAGTGGCACGTCAAGGAGGGCTCCCACGTCGAGCTCCGCGGCCACGGAGACCATAACACAAAGGGCAAGATGCGCGTCGCGACCGTCTCGGGGCCCACGCGCGGGATCCTGTTGGGGGAGCGGGTGGCGCTGAACACGCTTGCGCGGTGCTCTGGCGTGGCGAGCATGACGAGGGGTATGTTGGTGAATTTGAGGGCGGCCGGGTATGCTGGTGTGCTGGCGGGTACGCGCAAAACGACGCCTGGGTTCCGGTTGGTGGAGAAGTACGGTATGCTTGTGGGCGGTGCGGACGCGCATAGGCATGATTTGAGTTCGATGATTATGTTGAAGGATAATCACGTATGGAGCAAGGGGAGCATCACGAATGCGGTCAAGGCGGCCAAGAGCGTGGGCGGGTTCAGTTTGAAGGTCGAGGTTGAGGTGCAGAGCGAGGAGGAGGCGGACGAGGCGATTGCGGCCGGGGCGGATGTTGTCATGCTGGATAACTTTACGGGCGAGGGGGTTAAGATTGCGGCCAAGAGCTTGAAGGAGAAGTGGGCGGGGAAGAAGTACTTCTTGGTCGAGGTCTCTGGCGGGTTGACGTTGGAAAACGTTGAGAACTATGTGTGTAATGGTGAGTTATGCCGGGTGATTTGTTGTTCTTCATTCAGCGATGTACTGACTTATTCACAGACGTTGATATTGTTTCGACGAGTGCCATTCACCAGGGCGTACCACACGTGGATTTCTCACTCAAGGTTGAGCACTAGCTTTGATCAGTTTGTTGGTCAATTAAATCAAAAACACCGTGATACCTCAGCTATGTGATGCCGTATCTACTGTAGATCCATACCTTGTGATCCGTTCAGAATCTCCTACTTCTTCCCTTCGAGCAGATCCTTTGCCATATCCCGCAGCTTGAACTTTTGAATCTTTCCACTCGGCGTCTTGGGATAATCATCCACCCAGAAGACATGCTTGGGCACAAGATGGCTCGACAGGTGCTCCCTAACCCAAGCCCTCGCCTCGTCCCTCGTAATCACATTCACCCCTTCCGCAGCACCATCACCACCCTCCCCTTTCCAGCCCTTCTTCAAAACTACAAACGCAGCAACGCTTTCCCCCAACTTCTCATCCGGCACGCCCACCACAGAAACCTCCTTAACCCCTTCCATCTGGAACAAACAATTCTCAACCTCGAGGGGGTGAATGTTCTCCCCACCCCTAATAATCAAATCCTTGATCCGCCCCGTAATCTCGACATACCCATCCTCGTCCATCCGCGCCTCGTCCCCGCTGTACATCCACACCCGCCCATCCTCTTCCTCCCTCCTCACCTCCGCCGTCCGCTCCTCGTCCCCCCAGTACCCCTTCATAACAAGGTACCCCGCCGCCGCGAGCTCCCCCCTCTCCCCGCGCTTCACAACCCGTCCCCGGTCCACAGGGTCAACAATCTTCACCGCCGTATGCGGCATCGCCCTCCCCACGCTCCCCGTCCTCTTATCGAACCCGTCGTCGGGGGCCGTCATACAGCTCACGGGACTCGTCTCCGTCATCCCGTAGCAAATCACCAGGTCCCGTAGCCCGAGAACCTCGTACAATCTTCTCATCAAACTCTCCGGCACTGAGCTCCCCGCCGCGATGCCCTTTCTCAGACCCGTTGGCATATCCTCCTTCTTCACCACCCCGCCGCCCGCCAACGCCTCCAGCACGGCGACAAACATGGTCGAGACACCGTATAGTCCCGTCGCGTCGTAGTCAGCCACCATCTTGAGCGTGGCAGACGGGTCAAAGGCCGGACTGGGGAACAGGATCCCCGCCCCTGTCGTCGCGGTCGCCATGTATCCCAACACGCACCCGAAACAGTGGAACAACGGCGGCGGCACTACGATCCTGTCACCTGGCACCAGACCCATCCTCTGCGCGATGAGGTGTCCGTTATTAAGGATCGAAGTGTGCGTCAGCATCGCCGCTTTCGGTTGAGATGTCGTCCCCGACGTGAACTGGATATTGATCGTGTCGTCCGGCTTCAGCGGCGCATCGGGCACAACCGCCCTCGTCGCACCCCCGGACTCGAGTAGAACCTCATACGGCGTCAGCGCCTTGAAACCACCAGCAAATTCCACCTCGGGATGAAACCCAGCATTATCCAACACCACGACCCTTCGCAAACTCGGAACAACCTCGCTCTCCACCACTCCTCCGCCCTTATCCAAATCCGGCACCAGCGTCCTCAGTAGCTCGAGGTTGCTCCGTCCCCGACACGGCTTATACGGCAGATCCGTAACCTTGCCAATGACGAGCACTTCGACGCCCAGATGTCGCAGCGCGGCGCCAACCTGCTTAGCGTTGAAGCCCGGATTCAAGGGCACCAGCACGGCGCCGAGCTTGAAGGCCGCGTAGGTGAGCGCGGCGAACTCGGCGCCGTTGCCGAGGGAGACAGCGAGGCGGTCGCCTTTGCGGACGCCGAGGGAGCGGAGGCCGTGGGCTAGGGTGTTTGAGAGGGTGTCGAGGGCGGCGTAGGTTAGGGTTGTTGTCGTTGCGGCCGGGGAGGCGGATGATGAGTTTGGATTTGGGCTGCGGGCTGTGACGGCGGGGAGGTCGCCGTGTTGAGAGACGATTTGGGAAAAGTGCTGGGGGATTGTTTGGGTTAGGAGGGGGGGCTGCCGGTTGTGTTAGCCTTACATCCTCTTTACTGTCGTCTTGCAGGTGAGCGAATGAGGTCGCGAGTTTGTGAATTCCAGGAAATTATCAACTCTCATGATGAGGTTTGGCGCTTCACATCAACAATTGGCCTCCCTCTATACCTGGTCACACACTCACTCACTCGAGCTGAGATGAGATGAGCTTGAGCGAGCAGAACTCCACCCTCAACAGTTGCCTAACAGCAAAGAGAAAAGCAACTCACATCCTCAGGACCCAGACTGAAACTCGACCCTTCATACCCCGAAGACAGCCTCCTCCGCTGCCCAACTTCGGCAACGACGGCACCGGGCCTCAAACCGGCACACCTTCGCCGCGCTGTAGTCCGCGCCACGGAACCCGTCGCTAAACGAACGTATCCAGCCGTTGAGAGTATCATTTTTCGTCGGCGTCGTCGTTGGCGTCGATGAAGCTTACCCGCGCTCAACCTCGGCTCTATAACCCAAGGGTTTAAACCAAAAAGGTGCTTGACTATATCCAAAAATCCAAAAGGTATTTTTTCAAAAGATGTCTCGCTGTGACGATATCATGACTCTTCTTCTCTGCAACAATTCGTCGAGCTATTCGAGTGCGTCTGGGTAAAGTAAAATGTATCCTTCAAAGCAAGGCGGGGAGAAGAGGTTGGAACTCTCGGCCCTCGTCTTCGCCCGGTCCGTCCAGTCTCCCTCCTCTCCCGCGTCTGGCCGCTGTTCCCCCCCCGTCACACCGAGCCGAAAGTTGGGGGTACACGCCTTGGCAGAGGAAGCTCCCCCGCCCTTACCTCACAGCTAATGCGGAGAACCCGTGCGGGGTTGTACCCGCTGCGAACAGGGAACACCTCCTTAAAAAAGAGCAGAAAAGGAGCCGCGGGTGCACGCGATGTGGGATTGGCCGGGTGTCAGGCGCAGAATGACGCGCCGTGACAGCCTCGACCGGTTTCGAGGCCACGCCTACGCAGTTTTTTAGAACTCTAATTCAAGAATCGGGACTGTCGGCAGGTTGATACCTAGATGGTTGTGAATCCATTGTTTGTTCACCAGTGGAGAAAGAGGGTACCCCGATGCAATTGGTGTAGCACTTCATCCTCATCGCGAGTTTGACATTTCAAAATTTGTTCCAATTGCTCGCAGACTGCTTAGGGTATATGTACCACGATGCTAACGAGGATTACAGCTGTTCCCAAACCTTTTGCGGCCTTTCGCCTCGCCGGACGTTCGCCTCTGGAGGCCATTTTCTGCCCATCTCCCAATTTACCCCGTGAGGTCCCTTCTCTGCTTCTCCTCCACCGGTATGCCAGATCGAGGTATGATGTAACTAGACTCTATGCCAAAAACAAAGCTCTACGCTTTCCCCCTTTTCCCTGAGGTATGCAGTTCGTTTGTAGTTCCTCTTGCCGATGCCACGAAGAAAACAAAGAAAGAAAAAAGTCAATAAAAAAACGAAACGCGACTTCTGAAACATGCCCAACCCGTGACCGAGGGTGAGGACGCCGCTGGAGATGCAAATATTACAAGAGACATGTACCAGAAGAAAAGGTGTGTCGTCACATTCGTACGGCTCGATGGTTGTCTTATTTCGATTTCGACGAACCATCCTCGTTTTGCTCGCCAATGTGGCGAAGCTCTTCGGGTTTCCAAGTACCTGCGGTCACATATTAGTTTCTACATCTTTGAAAACAACATGTGTCCTGACTCACCCTCAAAGTCGTGCTTCACAAAGGCCATAGGATCGTCGTAATCCTTGGCACCCATCTGTTGCACGCCAGGGCTGAAACTCGTGATGGGGAGAACCACCACATCGCCCACCTTCTTGGACGTCTCCATACCCGTGAAGTTCTGCCAGTCAATAGCTCCCTTAGAGTTCTTCATGTTAAAGTATCGGGGGTCGTTGAAGTAGTCGAAGATGGCGTCGGTCCAAATCGCAGGTCCAGTGAACTCGACAACGTTCTTGTCGGCAATGTTGTCCAGCTCGCCTGCCTTCTTACGCTTCAAAGCTTCCTGAGTGATGCGAACAACAATCTCGCGCAGGACAGGGTGCCCGGGCTTGGATTGAATGGTCCATTGGCAGAACTGAATACGACGACTGTACCAGTCCTTCCAATCAGGGCGGTCAGGATCAGCCTCAATGCCAATAACGAGACCGACGCTCTCCCGGGGAATGCGTTCGGGAATCCACTCAAGGGCAGATTTGATAGCGTAGGTATCAATGTCGGAGTAGATACCGCCGCGCGCAAGCAGGATCAGGTATCGGAAGAAGTCGGCCTTCAGGACGGGCAGAGGAAGAGCGTCGTACGCCTTGAGAACCTCGGGGACGGACGCGTACAGGAGGCGCAGCAGGTTGACTGCGACCTTGTCGGTAATGACCTCGTGCACGAAGCCAGGGTGCTGTTCTGACCAACTGGCTTCCTGCTCGCGGAAGTTGAATTGTTGCTCAGCAGGTGTCCACTTCCATGTCTGCCAAATGTAGGCCGGGAAACGCGTTTCGGGGTCATAGGGGTATTGGTATGCCAGCTTGTCGTACAAGGACATCTTGGACATGTCCATCATGGGCTTTTGCGTCGCAACCTTGGGAGCAGAGGGCTTAATCTCGCCGTCGGCGGAGGCAGGGGTGTATGAGGACGTTTTCGAGTCGGTCGTATCATGGTTCGAGGCAGCGACTGGTGCCTTGACAGCAGGTGTTGTGTCGTGGGAGGAGGAAATTAGGTAGAAAACGATTAAGAGGAACGCGGCGACCGCGACGGCTCTTCGAGGTGTGAGCATTGCGGATTTGTGTGTAAAGAGTGACGGCTTGTTATGATTTCAATTGGTAGACTATGAAGTCATCGGAAGGCAAAGTTTCGCTTTGCCAAAGACTCGTACAATCGGATTGTAGGATTGGAAAAGAGTGGCTGTCGTAGATAGAGTCGGATGCGACGTGGTTCCTGAAAAAGTTGGAGGCGCCGGATTAGGGGTTTAATGAGGATAAGAGTCGTAGGAAGCTTTCAGGTTCGGACTATGGCGGAGTGATTCCTGCGAAACCAAGAAAGATTATGTCAGTTTGGGACTGATTAGGTGAATGGAGCAAGAGGCAGCAGGTTGAGGCGCAATGCTGAGGATAAGTGACAGCAAGCGGGTAGGGCTGGCAGGTAAATGAAGTCTGGAAAGTCTGGGCTGGATGGAAAAGGAGAGAAAGCCTGTCAAGGTTTTGGTGGTGAAGGGATGAGCTGGGTAGCGAATAGAGAGGCGTGGGTCCCGGGGACGTAATGGCAGACGAGGAACATACCTCGAAGATGGGGCCGTCGATAGTCGGGGAGTAGCTGGATAGAGTTCCGGCGATCGATCTGAGAGGTGCCAAGGAATTGCGAAAACGAACGTACGGATATGTCAACGTTGAAGCTCTACTATCCCAGGTAAATAGTAGATAGGCGTTGGTTGTTGTGGTTGGCTTGTCTGTTCAAGACTCGAAAGGACAAGAATTGGAAACAATTGGGTGCGGAAGAGCAAAGAGACCTTTTCCTTTTTTGTTCTGAATTTTCCCTCTCTCCTTTCCAGGGGTCTCGATTGGGCGAATGCACCTTTTTCTGTCCCTGGCCCTGGCAATATAGAGGTACCGTGGTCCCGTAGTCCGTATCCAGAGTCTAGGGGGGGGGGGGGGGGGGGGGGGGGGGGGGGGGGGGGGGGGGGGGGGGGGGGGGGGGGAAAAAAAAGGGGAGAGGGGGGGGGGGGGGGGGGGGGTGGGGGGGGGTGGGTGGGGGCGGGGGGGGGGGGGTGGGGGGGGGGGGGGGGGGGGGGGGGCGATGGCGGCGAGGGCGGGTGAGAGGGCGGGTGAGATGGAGAAAAAAGATGCGAATGCGGCTGTGGCTGCGGCGGTATCCGTAGGCCACGACTTGGATGACGCCGGGATGCTGACTTGCGTGTCCTGGTCCGATAAGACGGGACTCGGGAAGGCGGCAGGTACGGTGCCGTGCTGAAAACGCCTCAATCAATCCAAGGCTCGTGTGTCCTCGAAGTTAATCAGGTAATAGGTAAGAAGCCAAGGCTTCTCAAAGATGCAGTTGGTCTGAAAGAATGGACCGGCAGATCCCAAGCTTGTGATTGTGTTTGTATGCAGCAAAAAAAGGCAGCAAACCTCGAGAAATATTCTGCGACTGGGCGGAAGGAATGCAGACTTGGCATGAGTTGGTTGCCGCGGGTTTTAATACATGCCGCAAGGGGGAATGACAAAGATAACCTAGCGAACCTTGGAAGCTAGGGAACGGAACGGCTGTACCTAGGATAGATACAGGTACCTAAGGAACCAGAGAATGAAATACCTTGGAGAAAATACCTACGAAGGCGTGGATAGGGAGCTTTGGGGACGATTCGCAATCCGAAGAAAAGTCGATGTGGCATTCTGGGTGTGGTTACCTAAAGTACCTACGTAGTATGTGTGAAAAGTCACCCCTTCCCCTTCCCCCTGCCTTCCCTGTGTGATTTTTCAAATTTTTGCCCTGCGCGGCCAGGTCTCTCGCCCCTTCACCACCACGTTTCTTCTTCCTTTCAAGTCTGAACAGTGAGATGATGATTGTGGTGTTACACATAGGTACTGCACCCTGTACGAATTATTCAAGGTGTGTTGCGTGGATCGCGCATACGATGCAGCGCTACTGCGCAATGTGCTTCCGGCCGGCGACACCACCGCCTTGGTGCGGATGCTACCCAGTAGCGAGGCGACGGAACACCACCAAGCACATTCTGCCACTGGGGATGTAACTTGGCAGATAGGTGAGGTACGGATACGCAAGTCTCCAAGTCGATGATTTGGCCATGACACTTGGCGCTGACTGGGACGCTTTTGTTGTTATCGGATCGAATGCACCTTGCAGGAGACATGCCACTGGATCAGCCAAGAGGCTTGACAGTCAGACAGATCAGAGCAAAACGATTGGCATAGACAAACACCAAGTATTCAGGAAAACCCAGCGAGGGAGGGTCTTCTGTAAGCATGTGCACGTTTTCGAGACTCGACTGTATCAAGACAATGCGACAGAGGGACACGCACACCTCACACTATTAGAGGCAGAAATCCGAACAAAATGTTTGCGAGACGGCGTCATGGGATGGCGAATGAGCAGAGTGGGATCTGTGCCCGGCAAGAGCTGCCGGGTGGAACAACGGAAGGACGGAAGAGGGAGACTCGACGTTGAGTCGAGTCCAACTAGCCGCACGTACAGAGTACGAATACTTCGCAATGTGTGTCGTGACTGTCATCTCGTTGGGGTCTCGTATCGTGTCAAACGCATGTCTACTACGTAGACTCTAGTGTAGCCCGGGCTGGTGCTTGTCAGCCTGGGTCTTACTCAGATAAGCCACAGCGTCTTCTGAGAGGTCTTCCGCATTGGGCCTCGTTAAGCGTGCCTTGACTCCATCGTCAATGATGTGAGGGCGATGTAGCATTGCGCGTCTTTACTAAAATCCGAGGTGGCTTCCGAGTTAATTGCTCTGTAAACAGCGAAAGATCGGACAATCTTTGGACCCCAAATGAGCCCCCAAAGTCTATCTCTCTGCCCCTCAAAGACGACGCGCGGAATCCGTTGGCCTCTGCGGTGTTCATCTTCTCTCTTCCACCGCCCGCTTGCCCACGCAATGCGGACGCCAGCTTGCCAAGTTTGGAAAAAGGGAGAGTGTCTGCATGACTAGGTACATAGAAAGGTGCGCCTGAGGAATGCGTCCCAGGTACGGAGCACCACTGGCATCCTCCACGTGTTGTCACTGTCAGTCAAGAAGTACGTACCTCGCCGGGACATGCATGTAGCTCGATTTCGCGTCGAGATAAAGACCAGGGACGCAGCAAGCTTTTGGTAATTGACCTGGTGGATTCCTGTCCATCTTCATCGGCGCATCCATATTAACAGCATCCACCAACATGGAGAAGAAGCGGGCACAGATCATAGAGAGAAATTTTAAGAATGTCCATCAACGGTCTAGAAGATGGAAATCAGAAAAGTTGGTACGGAAGAGCGAGCATCATGGAGATCCCCGGCCCATCACGACATCAGATAAATTGGCGCGTTTCAGAAGGGAGCAACCTGGATGGGTCTACTCCCAAAATAGGAATACTTCTGCAGGTCAGTCGCGGTCTCTGATAGGACGACGGCAAGACAGGAACGCCGGGGAGCGTCTCCTTCCCAACCCAACACTCGGAACCTCAGGAACCTCGACTTTGTACATTCTGCCTAACCTTAAGTATGGACAAAAGTTTTAGGAAGGCGTATAATCGGATGTTGTCGGATTATAACCATCAATGGAAGTCTCGCTATTGTCGGTCACCGCATCGTACCTTCTCTAACCAAACCTGGAAACATCCTACAAAAGCAGGGACCAATAACCAGTGACATGGGATGTTGGTTCTTCCTCGCCCAGGGCCCTGTACAGGTTGCTGCCATTGCTCTCAACTGCCGCCCACGCCCATCTCACAGAGCCGCGTGAATGATATCCGTACACTTTTTTGGTCACATGTGAACCAATCTGAGCTACCATCGACGAACATTGACTGGAATTTGTCTTGTATCCTGTCAAGATGCGGCCACGTCACATCAGACTCCATGGACTGCGTTAACGTTGCAACCAACGTCCCCCGTCACAAACGTACCAGGAAACAAGCACAAGCGTCCACATCAACCTCTGTCCGAACCTCCGTCTCCGTTTCGCCAAGTCTGCAAACATGAGACGCTCCCTTACAGAACGCCGCACAAGAACAGGAATGCTCCCACAGAAAGAAGAAGCAGAGCGGCAAGTCAAGCAGTCCGGTAAAAGCCAACTGCTGGCCTCTATGGCAGCATCAGCCCTGCTCGTCCACGTTTGGGGCTGAGCTTCCCTGCACCTCGTCTGATGACCCAAAGTCGAGAGTTCCAGACAACCTTCAGGGCCCCTTCAAGAAATCCCATGGCGTCCAAGAGTCTCGACAGCTTGGTGTCATGCTGGCCACGCAAGACTCCTCATGGCGCGTCTCCGGAATTCCAACGGACGGTGCATCATTCGGCCTCGGCTTCCTGCGGATAGCCATGACCCGATTTCCATGGCTTCTCCAGAACACGCACGACTTGGTCTCGGCTGCTTCCCCGTCGTCGCCTTCAACTTCTGGAGTTCTCCACCACAACAGGCAAATCACCAATCCGGGTCTTTCCAAGCGAGCAAAACCTGCTGTACCGTCGCATCCCGCTCAGCCATCAAACTGTTTGGTTCCTTATTCTTTGACCAGGACTCCAAACCCCCCACTACCTTACTCCTCATAACCTCAGCATTTGCAAAAACCCCCCGGTTTTCCCGGCCGTGCGGTTTCCTTTGTGGATCAAGTCATACCGAGGCGGACGACGGTTGATCAGAATCAGAGCTCATCCAGGGGGGGAGGGGGCTGCCTAGTGCCTATGATGACCTGCCGCGATCCCAAGTTTGTTTGCCGCACTCCGGACGATGATGCACGGTTCCGTCGTTGATTATCATTTCGCCAATGGTCAGCAGCCCGCCAATGCCTCGGCCGCCTCTATTGAGGCGGTATAGCCATTCACAGAGCTACACCGAATTACATGATATTTCCCCTCAAACAAATATACTAAAGACGAAACTCGTGAGAGGGCAAACTATTGTCATACATATTGTCTTTACACGTCTACCCGACCTTGTCACTCCAGAGATCCCAGCCGACCCAGCCTCTAGGTTGTCTGGAGTATGCGGGCCTCCATCCTTGCTCGGCTAATGACTTCCGTTTGTCTACTTATACTCTATAGGGCCATGGACCTGTCTCTGGTCATCATATCGCCGTAAGCCGTTGTGCGATTTTCGTGGGTCTCGAGTACCGCGGTGGCACTAAAACGAGTCTTCTCACTTGATCAAACGGCCATGTTCAAGGTGTTGCAAAGTCACCGATACCCGTATTTCTTCGTGCTAGCCTCCATAAAGAGACAGTAGTCTGTGATACTAGACCGACAACAACTACCTCCCGCAGGCCCGACTGCACCATGCCTGCTTTTTGTAGCTTCCTGGCAGTCCGTGTGTATCATCATATTGCTTGTTGAGCGTCCGAGGTCAGATGGATCGGACGCTGCAGGAAGTAGTTTAATCTCAACCTTACACGACACAAACCTGGGGAATGCCCTATATGAGGTCTTTATGCACGGCTCAGCTTACCAAAGTGTCTCAGCCTAGCACAGTAAGCCTAGCACAGTAATTCTCACCTCCGGGCCTGGGTTCCGTGGCCCAGGACGACATATCCGTAAGCATCATTTGGTAAAGCAACGTGCTGCGCAGCAATAATGAGCTCGGTTCAAGCTTCCATCCAGTAAGTACCTATAGGTTGTCAAGCCAACCAGCTCATCTTCCCGCTTCAGAGGTGAAGGTCAGGACTTTGATAATGGTCACGACCAATGGAGGGTCAGCACCGCATGGACTTGCCGCATGTGGCATTGGACCACCCGAAGAGAAGACGAGATCTCCAAATCGTTGGAGAAAACAACGGGTGATGAGCCGTCCATTGGATAGTCTGATGCTTCGTACCCCGCCATCCCACCACCCAGCCAGGCCAACAAGACGGCCTCTACCCCGCCATCGCAACGTTGAGTCTGTCACTGGATCAATGGCTGACCACGTCAAGGAGAAGGTCATTGGGATACCTGCACTCGTTCCCGAGTTTGTGACCAAGCGACCATGCTGTGCGCCCATGGTCATCTGTCGAGCTATTAGTCAATCGTCTGTCTGCACTGTTGGATGAATGGTTCCTATCATCAGACTACTGCAAGATCCCCGCACTGCGTCTTAGCCGCCCGTTGGAAGTCTAGATAAGCCCGACCTCAGCCACTGATATCAAGAAAGTGCAGTCTTCCCAAGGTTCCCATCTCACTATAGCTGTCATTCTTGATACCTCGAGTAGACAAATTAGATCTCACTCACCATGGCTCCTCATCCCTTGACGGCGTTATCTGGAGACGAGTTCAGAGCGGCAAGAGACATCATTTCCAAGCTCTTTGACCCAGACGTCTCGCTCTTCTTCAGATGTATCTTCCTGCAAGAGCCAAAGAAGGAGGAGCTCGTGCCGTATCTTCAGGCAGAGCATGCGAGAAAGCTCACAGATGAGACACCTCGCCCCCCGCGCCGAGCAAGGGTTCAATACGATGTTATTAGGAGCGGCAAGAGGCCAGAATATACCCAATCTGTGGTAGACCTCAAGACCGGCCGTGAGCTTGACAGAACTGTGGCTGCACCGCACTTCCAAACCAGCTATACCCCGTAAGTTACGCCTACTATCATGCCTGTCTGAGTGAGAATCACCCGCTCAACACATCTCATAGCGATGAGTTTGGAATCTTCCAAGACGCCTGTGTGGCATCTCAAATATTCAAAGACGCCATGGCCGAGTTCTCTCTCCCGGAGAACTTTACCGTCATAATCGACCCCTGGCCCTATGGTGGTCCGGACGAGGACGAAGGGGACATTGCCCGCCTGATGCAGGGCCTCGTCTTCGCGCGCGACGCCTCCAAGAACAACGTCGACTCGAACCATTACGCCTACCCGATCCCGATCATCCCCGTCATGGATATAGCCACCCGCAAGATCCTCCGCGTCGACCGCCTCGCCACCGGCGCTGCAGGCGACGGCCTCGCCCCCCAACCGCGTGCTGCGGAACCAAAGTCCCTCTTCGCCAACAACATTTCCTCCGAGTACGTCCCAGAGCTCCTCGAGATCCCGCAGCGCGAGGACCTAAAGCCCATCAACATCACCCAGCCCGAGGGCGCCTCCTTTGCCATCCAGCCGGACAACTTCGTCGAGTGGCAAAAGTGGCGGTTCCGCCTCGGCTTCACCCCCCGCGAGGGCGCGGTACTACACGATCTCTGCTACGATAACCGCCCCGTGTTGTATCGTCTAAGCTACAGCGAGCTGACAGTGCCCTACGGCGACCCTCGTCCGCCCTATCAGCGCAAGCAGGCCTTTGACCTCGGCGACGGAGGATTCGGCCGCGTGGCCAATAACCTCGAGCTCGGCTGCGACTGCCTCGGCGCGATCCACTACTTTGACGCCCTGATGGCCGACACAGAGGGGAACCCGACGGTGGCGAAGGCCGTGGTCTGTCTCCACGAGCAGGACAACGGGATCGGGTGGAAGCACACCAACTTCCGCACGAACCGGGCCGTGGTCACGAGGCTGCGGGAGCTCGTTGTGCAATGCGTCGTCACGCTGGCCAACTACGAGTACGTGTTTGCGTACAAGCTCGACACGGCGGGCGGGATCACGCTCGAGACGCGGGCAACGGGGATCATGTCTGTCGTGGCGGTGGACGAGGGCAAGAAAGAGTCTGCGTACGGCGCCGTCGTTGCGCCGGGCGTGCTGGCGCAGAATCATCAGCACATCTTTGCTGTGAGGATTGATCCTGCGGTGGACTCGTACGCCGAGGGTGATACGCGCGTCGTTGTGGAGGAGAGCGTACCTGTGCCTTTGAATAAGGAGACGAACCCGTATGGCAACTACTACGAGATTCGGAAGCAGGTTGTCGAGAAGGCAAGTTGGATCGATGCGGAGCCAAAACTGAACAGGGTGATCAAATTTGAGAACCGGACGAAGAAGAATGCCATGTCGGGTAGGAACGTGGGGTTCAAGCTTACGCCGTCTGCGTCGCAGCTGTTACTGGCGGACGAGACGAGCCAGGTGTCGAAGCGGGCCAAGTATGCGAGGCATCATGTCTGGGTTACGGGACACCGCGATGACGAGCTGTGGGCGGCTGGGGAGTATACGAACCAGAGTCGGGAGGAGGTTGGTGGGGTGTGGGATATGGTTCAGAGGGGGGACTGGTTTGAGGACGAGCGTGAGGCGAATGGGGATGGCAATGGTGGTGGTGAGGGCAGGAAGAGTAGTCCTGTCGTCTGGAGTGTGTTTGGGTTGACGCACAACCCTCGGGTGGAGGATTGGCCTGTGATGTAAGTTGTTTGCTGTTTTGGTCCCGTCCTTTTCCCTCTTGTTTGACTTTCATCACTCTCTTTACCTAGGATCTTATATAAGACCATCGACTGACTGGCGTTCACCAACAGGCCCGTCGAGATACACCATCTCACCATCCGACCAGCAGACTTCTTCACCTCGAACCCGGCGCTCGATATGCCCACCAACAAGAACAATACAAGTGTAATTGTTCCGTGTTGCGGGGGACAGGAGACCAACGGGGCGACTGGAGATAGCAAGGAAGGCGGGCAGGCAGTGCAGGAGGCTGCCCTGACTCATCTTCAGGGGCCTGGACCGGACGTTTCTGCTGCGGAGGCTGGAGCGCATGTTGAGAGGCGAGACTAAGTGATAGCCTGCTTAGCGAAACGGCATTCGATGACTGGCTTTGACGTGCAAGCCCCATTTCCCTTTACTTACTTTTGAGATCACATGATTCGCTTTCCCCTAGTTCAAGATGTAAAAGAATTGTCGAAAATATGCTTCACCACTTGTATAATCTATCGCTCTGTGAAACATCCTCCGACTGAAATGCAAGTCTACAGTATAATTAAGCTCGGCGATTATATAACGAGACGTGAAGATGGAGTATACGATGGGCCAAGCCGGTGGGATATCTCAACGACACTTGCTCAAGTGACTTACCGACTACACACAATAGTCGAGAGGCTTCACAATAACAAATATGATATCCTGAAGCATCATGGTTTTCTTAATATGGTTGGGTGTTGTATATTGATAACCTTGTTACTTTATAAGAGCCATGCTGACTGGCTCGAAGTCTGTCCAACCTAAGTCGTAGTTTGGCCACAAACTACCAAGTCCGAATTATGTCATCGTTTATCGACAGCGACTTCGAATTAGTTCTGGTTGCTCTCAAGATTTTGGAATTCTGCTGCAGGAGTTTCGGATGAAGGCAATCTTTCGCGTGGTGTTTGCGAAATAGTACTCAATCCGACCCGGATGCTCTCGGTCCACACTTGAGTATCAGAACCTCGGGCTAATGCAATGATCAATCTGTTTAACTGTAGAGGGAGTCATTGAGCAGGAAATCCCGTTGCTTTTGAACATTACCGCAGCTCTTCCGTGGGACGCACTCGGTGAAGCCTTTTACATCAGTTGCTGTCGAATTGTGACCTTCTTGACGACATTGAGAATACCCTTGTATTTTACATCCCCAGTGCGAAAAGTCTCTGGCTATTATATTTCGATGATTTTGAAACCTTGCCGTTAGATTTCTCGGCGTTCCTAGAGTTCGGGTCGTTCCTTTCGCCGCTCAAACATCCATTGTTTACTCGTTCAAGACGGAAAGTTGTCAGATGTCAACCGAAGATCAGGTTGAGCTTCGATTCACGTTGAGTGTACGGGCCATATATTCTAAACTCAAAGTGACGCTCGGTTCTGCCAGTACACAGACAGCGGGTATACCGCAAAAGCAAATGTTGATCGCACAATATGCAAGCTATAGGCTTCCCAATCTGCAACATTCTAAGTAGCTCTGTCGGATTGGAAGTCCAATTCGACCTCGGCTTACGGCAGCCAGCGCAGGGACTAACTACGGCCCCTATTTCCGATTACCGCAAACTGCCCAACCTACGGTTAGAACCTCCCTTTTTTATATACACAGAAATTTATATAATTTAATTAATCTCTTCGTTAACCCATGGTTCGAACTAATTAACTAATATCCCTATAATAGGGATACTAATACTAATTAGTAATTAAATTCTACTATTATAAACCGGTAAGGTATTTTATTATATAAAAAAAACGACCTCTTAATATTATATAAAATAGGAGATTTATACTAATTAACTTTATAAAAGTAGATAAAAAAAGAGGCGATTTTTAAATACTATATAGAATTAAGTAATCGTAGCCTTTTACTACTTACGAGAGGTCGACGTTTATTATATTAAACTACGTTAATTAATAGAACTATTTAAGTAACTAGTCTTTTACTATCGCTCCGAATAGCTTTTTTACTAAATAACCTTTTTATAGCCGGCCTGCGATTAGAAATTAACTAGTTAACTAAGTAATAAAAGGGATCGTTAGTAAGTAATAATTACTTAATTATAATTAAGCTACGAAAAAAACTACTTAAAAAATATAAAAGAGGGTACTAAGAGGCTATAAAAGAAAATATTTTTAAAGTATCTAGCCCTACTGAGTACGAGCGATAAGTAGTATCTTTAATAAGTCCTTAAAGTCTACGATCTTATAAGAAAGAGGGCTTAACTCCGTTAACCGTACTTAATAACTTATTAAACTCCTCTACGAGCTACCTAGCGTTTATTTTTAACTATTTTTATAAAATACTACTCTAGAAGAGGTAAGTTAAAGAAGGAAGCTATTTAGAGATTACGGAGAGTATGAGGTATAGAAATTAGAAATATACGGAATAATAGAAATTAATAACTAATAAAGATCCTAAGACTAATTACTTCGTCTTCTTATAGTAATATAAACGTTTATTATTATTATTAAAAAAAGGGACTATTAAAATCGACCTTTTTATATTAAATAAAAAGAGTAGCCTTAGTAAGTACGATATTTAATAATCTAGAGGGTTAATAATAATTATTAAAAATAATAAAAACGAGGGTAATAGCGAGATAGTAAGAGGAAGTAGGAATTTCTTAGACCTTAATAAATTCGTTAAGTAATAAAAGCACAGATTTATTATAGCTAGTATGCGGATTAAATATATTCTTATTAAGATTAAACACGTTAGTAATTATTAATATGGGCATAAGCTAGGGTACGACCCTTAGTAAGTTAAAATAAGAAAAAAGAAAAAGAAACCTAATCTTAAATAAAATCCCGATTTTTTATAAATAAGTAAATATTAACTCGGACTATTAAGGAACGTAAATATATAGAATTATAAATTAACCTAATAATAAGTAAATTAATATAGTATTAATCTATTTAACTAAGGTTTATAAAAAAAAGGGGTTATAAGAGTAACTCCTATTTTACGAAATTATAAACGACCTTAGTTATTAGCTAGATAAATAGTTTATAAGCATAAGCTTAGGAATTACGAAAGTAGTTAATAAATTCTTTTATAAGCGAGGGGTATTATTAGCGTAATTATAATTATAAAAACCTTACGAAATCTTAATAGCGACGATTATAAAAGAGGAATTCGTATTATAGACCTAGGTATAAGTTAATAAGACGTATAATCGTTTTAATAAATTTAAAAAAAGGGTAAACGACCTAGATTTTTTTTTAATAATTACTAATAATAATCTATTATTATAAAAAGATATATAGAGACGAAATATAGTACTAAAAGTACGATAATTAATAATTCTACCTATTTCGATCTATAGCTTTTTACTATTATTAATACGAAATTCGGTACTAATTAGTTAATAAAAAAGGAAGTAGACGACCCGAAGTTATAAATAATACGTAGCGACGTAGGGATCGTATATAAATACTAAAAATATAGTAATAAATATAAAATAATTTATAAACTTTAAAAAGATCTTTTTAAAAAAGAAATTATACTCTAGGGAGAAGTACGAGGTTTTATAAGAAACCTTAATAATATTTTATAATTATTATAAAAAAGTCGGGATTAGGAAATACTAATATTATTTAGTAATTAATATCGTACTTATAAGTAAAGCCTCTAATTATTATTATAAAGTAATACGTAATCTCGATTAAAACGATTTTTTTAGTATTATTAATATAATCCGGAGCTACTTTAAAACTTATAATAAGAACCTAGAGCTTTTATTTAAGCTACGAGCGATTTTTTTTATATTTATAACTAGGATAATAGAGGGTAAATTACGAATAAAAATTCTTAAAGAGCTTATTAATTAAATTAATAAGCTAATAAAGACCTAGCTATATAAGGGGACTAACGAGTAAAAAGTTAGATATTTATATACTATAGTCTAATATATATTAAAAATAAAAATAACTTTATATTAAATACTTAAAGATTACGAGACGCTCTGCTCGAGGCTAAGATTTAGTTTTAATATTAAAATTAAAATACTATACTAAACTTATTTTTAAGTATACGACGGCCCTTATTAATAATATTAAGTCGATTAGACGTATAATAAAGAAAAAAGAAGCTAAGTATAGTAATTATTAATAAGGAGGCCTAGATTTATTAAATAAGTAGAGATTTAACTTACGAATAGGGTAATAAAAAAAGTAATATTTTATTTATAAAAAGGATAGATATTAGTTAAGTAACTACTCTGAGGAAGAGCGTACTAAATTATATAAAAAATATAAAAAGTCGAGGGTAGTAAATAATAAAACTAGCCCTTATTAATTTAACTAATTCCTTATTATATATAAGAGTAGATCCGGGGGTACGGAACCTAGTAAAAGTAACTAACTTAGTAGTTTAAAATATCCGTATTTTATAAGAGATTTAGAAAATAAAAAAGATCTTACTTCTTATATTAATAAATTAGATTATAACGAAATTAACGAGATTAATTACTCTTTTTTTACCCCGTTAACTTCGGGAGGATATACGAGGCTAAATAAATAAAAAGTAGTAAAAGTTTTTAATAAATAGGCTTTTATTTATAAATAGTAAGGAAAAGTCCTTTAGATAATAGATACGAAAGTAAATAAAAGGACGAATTTAATAGCGTTTTAATACGACTTAAATTACTTAAACACTAAGCTCGTATAAGTATTTTATATAAGTAAAAAGTACGGCTTAAATAATTTTTATAAGATTATTTTAGATACTAAGGTATTATAATAGTTAATAAGAGGAAAAGAGTAATTCTAAGCGCTATAAAAAATCGCGCTAGTAATGCTTAATACGTTAACGGCGGGTATTATAAAAATTAGCTTTAGCCTAGGTAAAGAAATCGTCGCCTTAGGTATAGTAAAAGTAGAGACGTATTTCGGAACGATAACTTTTTATATTTTACTTATTAATACCCTATTTTTCTTATATTTAAAAAATATAAACTAACTAAGTATTATATTTAATAATACGAGGAATAAAATCTTTAATAATAAATACTTTAAAATAGTTAAATAACGATAGGGGTACGCGTTTATAAAGCTTATTAATAATACGAAGTTAATTAATTACCTAACGGAAAATGAGCTTAGATAAATATACTAGAGGTTTAGTTACCCGTTAGTTACGAGGCTATATAACTTCTTAAAATAATTAGGTAATAATAATATCGAAATAGGGGTACTAGAGTAGTTAATAAAAGTATACTACTAATACTAAATAAATACGCAGGGCCTACGCAGATTTAAATTTAAATTATATAATAAGCTTAATTTTAATTAAGAAATCGTTATTAATATTTTCTATTTAAATAGTCGACCGGTCCTATATATAATTAATAAAGCGATATTATTTTAAGTAAGATAATTCTTATAGGATCTATAAGTAAAAATAGTATAAATAGCCCTATGAAAAAGCTAGATTAATATATACTAAGGACCGTTAGATAGTATTAGGACTCACGCTAGTACTAGTTTTAAGTTAATAAAATTTAAAGAAAATACGATAGCCTACGGTATATAGCTAAAAATCGTGCTTATTAAAGCGTATTATAGTATTAAAAAGGTAGAAAGGGTATACTAGTAGCTAAAAAAGGCGTTTAGAATTATTAAAAAAGAAAATCCCGATTCTATTAACAAAGAATATTTTTAAATAATACTTAAATATTATAATAATATTATAAAGCTTAACGGGCTTATACTAACGCTTTTAGTATTTAAAGTATATTTAAAAATGACCTTAGCCTCGCTATTATTACTAAATATAAGCTAACGAGCCTGAGTAATTAGAAAAATAATATAGGTACTATACGAGGTAAGTATAAAAAAGTAAGTTAACGAGGTAATTACTATGCGTAATAGGCCTAATATAGGGGCTAATTTAGATATATTACTAAACTCGGATATACGAGTATAGTACGAAATTACTTAGTAATAGGCTGGGCTATATAAATTAATTTTTATTAATAAGCGTTTTTATATAATTATAAGAGATCGTAACTAGTTATTTAAAGTATTAATTATAATAGTTAGACTATATTATATAGATCTTATTAAGGTAATTTTTAATTTATAAAAAAAAAAAAAGAGTAAAGGGAAACTATATAACTTATAGTAGAGGTATAGGAAATTATCCTTAACGAAATTATTATAATAGTACTAATAAACGATAAGGAAGAGGAGATTATTAAAAGGGTACTAATATTATTAATAAAACGTTACGGAAAATTACGATAGTAAGCCATAACGCGGTAATTTATTATTAGCGACGAGGTAATTAATACTTTTTATATAGTAAAAGAGAAAGCCGATTTTAAGCTAGTAGTTAAACTACGTAAAAAAAGCGTAATTATAACTATTAGAAAGCTATATAAGGAATTAGACTTTATTAAAGTAAATACTCTTTGCGATCGAGGGGTTTATTAATTTATTTTTTATAACTTAAAAAAGTATATAAACCTCTATATATTTAAATTATAAATAGTTTATAAAATTAAAAAAAAAGGAATACCCTAACTATATAAGAAATCTAAGTACGTAATTTAGGGGTACGGTAACGTTAAATAAGCGACGTTACTTATGTAATTATTTATAGTATAGCACTATAGCTAACGATTAATAATAGTACTAATAATATTACTACGGAAGAAGGGATATGAGATTTAGAGCCGTAATATTACCTAGGCCTATACTTAATTAGTTATAGGGCTTATAAGAAAAATCCTAGCCTATTTACTAAAGGAAATAGTTAATAAGTACTTAAAAAGTACGATTATTAAGGTACTTAAGCTACTATATAAGCTCGCAAAATCGGGTACTTATTAATAAGCTATATACTACGATTTTTATATTAACTAATTATTAATAGTTATATTTACGTATAATCCGTACTTATTAGTTTTTAAATACGTAAATAACTAATTTAAAATTATTAAAATATAAACTAATAATATATTAAGCTTATTTAATATTAATTTTATAAAAAAAGAGGATAAAGAGTTTTAAAAAGCGGGTTTTATAATAAAGCTAAAAGAGGTCCTTATAACGAATAACTTATTAATATTTAATAATAGGATTTTTATAATTAAAGAGGAAACCGTCGTTTTTTAATAAAAGGGGTAGGATAAGAAAATTAACTTCGTTAATCTAAATATAATTAATATTAAAAAGCGGTATAAGGCTAAGCTTATATAAGAGGTATATATTATAAATATATATTAGCCTAAGGCGATTTTTAATTATATTAGGGTAGTATAAACTATAGATCTAACTAAATAAAATATTAAAATATTTATTAAGTAGCTTAAGTAATAGTAAATAAATCTCGATCGAGGCCTTATTTACTACCCGATCGACCTTATGATTAGTAAGCTCTATGTTTTTATAAATAGGTTATTTATAAATAATAACGATCTTATTTTATAATTAGGGTATATTATTATCTTAGTTAATAAGAGTATAAATAAGAGTAACTTTATAATATAAAGTAATATAATCTATTACTTATTAATTAAAAATAAGAGGGTAACGCAAAGTATACTTATATTAAAAGTTTATAGTATAATTAACGGCATTAACCTTACTTATATAATTTTAATAACGCTAAGGAAGATTACTAATCGACTTAACTTTTTACTAATCTTAATAGTTATTTATACCGATTCCTACTCGCTATATAAATACCTTATTAAATTAAGAATTATAAAAAAAAAGAGGTTTATAATCGATATTATAACCTTTAAGTAATTATATAAAAGGCATAAGATTTTTAAAATTTATTAAATTAATAGCGATAATAACCTCGCTAACGTTTTTATAAAAGTAGTACTTAATAAGGGGTTAGAATAATTTATAAGTAGTAACTAAGTTAAAATATAAATAAAAAGATAGGTTATATAAAAAGAGTAGGGAAAAGGAGAAAAAGGAGACGACTTAGTAAATAGGCCTAAGGTCGAATTATACCTCTAATTATAATAATTAAAATTAATAAAAAAAAGAGAAAGTTAGTATTAGATTAGAAGTCTAATTTAACCTCGGTTTATAGTAGCTAGCATAGGGACTAACTACGGCCCCTATTTCCGATTATTATAAACTATTTAACTTATAGTTAGAACCTCTCTTTTCTATATATATAGAAATTTATATAGTTTAATTAATCTCTTCGTTAACCCACGGTTCGAACTAATTAACTAATATCCCTGTGATAGGGATACTAACAAGCTCTGAACAAGCAGATATCGACATAGAGCTTGAAGTTCTCTTTTTTGAATCCCCCATCGAGGCTGCTATGATGTTACGCTTGCAAACTATACCTGATCGGATCGAGCCGACTCGGCTTGGCTAACATGACTCTTTCCCGCTCCCCAACTTTGTGGATCATCCTTGTGACATGTCAAAAAGCGAGCCGTAGGATGATAGGATCGACAATTTTTCATTTGATCAAAGTTCAGGAGATTCAATGGAAGCGGAGCCGGGCCATGGTGTGCGGGAGCTCCCTTGCTTGGAATTTTCGTGATCGTGACTCGCGACAGTGAGCGTAAACCGCATCGCAATACAGCGATGGCATGTATTCTCAACCGAGATGCATCTCTAATATACGCATCGGGCAAGCCGATGATGGACGTCATGAGCGCCCGTTTGGATTGGAGGCAATATGGCTATGAGAAATAGGAACTATGGCATTACTATGGGGTTCGATATCGGTTATTGAAGAAGATGTTCTGTAGACTGTCAACAGATGGGGAAGATCACCTCTTGATCCTCAATACTGCAGTATAAAGACATCTGTAGTCCCTATGAAACTTCGAAAGCTATTCTTCCAGTCACAAGAAACCCCAACAACACCTCAAGTTCCTCTACGCAAACCATCCTACTCAAAATGTTGTCCTTCAACGCCATCATCGCCCTCATGTTCGTCCTCCCACCACCAAACTTCCCTCATCATCGTAGACAAATCACTAACAGGACCTAACATAGGGGCCTCGCCGCAATCGTCAACGGCGCACCCACCGACAACACCGTCACCAAGCGCCTCGACGACATCAAGAACTGCTACTGCGGCAGAGACACCGGCTCCGCGCTCGTCAGCGACCCGACCTCCACCAAGAACGCCTGTCCCGATTACGGCACCGTTGGTACGTACATACAAGATACCATCCCTCAATTTCTCAGTTCGCTCGGGAATCATACATGGATCAAAGCTGAAGATACTAATCGTGGCCTGTCTGCGTGTAGGCGGCCCGTACCCTACCAAGTGCCAGATCATGATTGACATCAACGAGCCCTTGTTCGTTGCCAAGTGCAAGGCTCTTGGTCAGCCTACCGGATGGTGCGAGGAATAGCTGGGAGAAGATAGAAAGGAGAGACAGCGGTGGTTTGGAATTTGTTGATGTTGCTAGCTCATCGGCAAATAAACATGCCGTTCTACATCTAGAAGGTGTACGTGTATTATATTTGGTCAACTTGCGTTTATTCGTATCGAGTTCAGCATGATTTGACCAAACATCCTTAAACCCCTGTCTGATTTGATAGCGTGGTCAGGAAATATTCAAGTTGACTTGAAAACCTTCTCCTGACAAGCCAGATTATAGCGCCCCTACTCCTGTAGGTAGCTTACCCGAAGAACTTACACAAACGAGCGTTTCTTGTGTGCTAATGGAATCCATTGGATACTCCCAGCCACTGAGTACCAGGGTAGCTTTAGAGGCAATCGGCTCCGCTGCCACGATAGTCGTCGACCTGTACTCCTTGAAACTAACACCAAACGCATAGCATTGTCATAATCGGGGTATCTATTCTACAGCGACTGACTGACTGATTGCTGACCTGACTGAATCTCGCCCAACCGCCGCCACTGTCTCGCCTTGTCCGCACAACCTCGCCCCACCCCACAACATACATCTACTGAGGCCAGGAGCACACCCTCTTTAGTCGCTTTCTTTCGTGACCAATGTCCATCAGATACGATCAACTCCCTCTTTCAAATTTAACATTTGTCCCCCGAAAAGAAGACCGATTGGGTATAAGTCAACCGCTTGGCCATGTTTAAAATCGACTTCGGCCCCGTAACGAAAATAGGGGCCCAAACATCAACACACTCACGAGCCGCCACGGGGGCTGCCATTGGCAGGTTGTTTACGGTTCATCAAGCCGCTGAAGAAAGCCTGGAGCTTGTCGTTGTCCATCTCATCAGGATTCTCCTCGGCGGTGTCAGCCGGTGGCGTGGTGGGATCCTGTGTAGCACTGTTTGCCTGACGGTCCTGCGATCCGTGTTAGTCAAGGCCGCTCCCTTATTGAGATCGACTTGGCGACATACCTTAAGCCGCTGCACCATGTCGTCGGCATCCACCTGGATGCCTCCCATGTTAAACTGCACAGGCCCAATGTGCTGGCTGACCTTGCCGTCGTCGGCTCCCTGCCGCAACGCACTGGAATCCGACTCATCGGTCCGCTGTCCTGTTCTCGACTTAGAGGCGTCTGCCTTCTTGTCGTCGTTATTTCGGCTGCGGTGCGTTTCCAGAGTCTGTAGACTGGAACCGAGGAACTCTTGCGTATCGGTCGATGACATCTCCAGCTGCGACGGGTCGCCGTCCCGACCTGCGAATGAGATCGCGCTGCCGGCTTGGCTGAGATCACGGATCCAGTCTTCGAACGGCGCCACTGCTGAGGACGAAACTTCGCCATTGTAGTCCCCGTCTGCCTTCGCCTTGGCCAAAATACTCAGGCCGTCCGTCGTCATCGCAGGTGAAGGGAAAGTGGACTGCAGGTCATGCGACCAGCCCTGGCTGGTCGCCTCAACATCGAATCCATCCCTCAGCACGCGGATCTTGCCCCAAGAGTCCCAGTTTGGCGGCACCAGGATTTTGTCTCTGTCAATTGTGTTGTGCTTCAACGGTTGTCGTTTTAGTAAGGAGGTGATGCCCAGGCTCGAGTGCACCAGACTCGGTAATGACGAAGGGACGTTTGGTGTGGTGTAAATGAGCGAGGCGCCGTCTGGGACAACACTGTTAGCATGGCCCTCGGCCTCGGAGAGGGCGCCAACTCACGCCTCAGCAGCACTGTCCTGAGATACTGCAGAACCTGGTCGAAGTCACCCTCCTTCCACCCTTGCGTCTTCTCCAGACCCTCCATCTTCTCCGCCTGCAAGTTCGTTAGCATGCATACCGTCAACCTTTCGGCATGGCACTTGATCTCACGTTCTGGCAGACCACGCAGAGCGGCAGACCTATGCCTTCTTCCCATTCACCAGGCCCAAGAGGCAGTGCGATATCGCCTTCGCTAGTGGTCGCTCCCGTGCCGTCAAGGTTCGTCGAGCCGCCTCCCCTGCCCCTATCTCGCCATGCGACCATCACCTCCTCCATCGTCGCTTGACACTCGTGGCTCGAGCTCTCGAGGATGCTGCGCATGAACAAAATCCATTCTCTCAGTTGGCGCATCCACAAATGTGGTGTAGACCAGTCAAGGAGCACCACCATTAGGGTATTTGGTATCGTCTCGGGTGTAATTAGGGGCTGAATAAGTTTCGGGAACGATTCTGAGGGGTTCGAAAGCATGTAGAGAGAAATCCGCGCAAGTATGTCTAGAGACTGAGTCAGCATCAGCAGCAGAAGCCGAGTCGAGCTGACAGCGAACCTTCTTGGTCGGCATCCAGGACGTCGTAATAGGTATACCCAAGAGCGAAGCTGTTTGCAATGGGAGGCGTCTTTGAACTGTTGCGATCCAGACTTCGCTTCTCGCTGCTGTGTGACAGGGACTCGACAAATTCCTTTTGCGACTCTGGTGAGCCTCCCAGCACGATCATGTTCTTCTCCGGTAGCCGTTTGCTGCTGGCTACGTTGTCGAGCATGGAGCTCCAGAGGTCCTTCTTCTCTCCATTGCGGCCGTCTGACCCTACGGAAGCCGAGGTGTACGTCGACACCCGATTTGCGCTTGCCGTCATGATTGTGTTGGTCGCTGAGGAGGACGCATGAGAGGGGTTTGGGTGGAAATCGTGGGTCTGTGGACGTGGTGTCTCGGTCCAGGAACTTGAGTCGGTGGGTTGACAGTGGACAGCTTTATGCGTATGCAAATAGACGCGTTCGAGTCGCGGTGTAGGTAGGCCGACAAGTATGCTAAACTATGCGGGTTCGTACCGACGGTCGATCTAGAATATACAGGAAATCAGATTCCTCCGACCGAAGCAATGATGGCATTCCCAGAAGCTGGGGTTCTCAACTTGAACGGACGGCCGTGTCTTCCACAATTCTATTGGCACCTCGCCAGCGCTTTCTCATGCCCCTTCCTCAAAGTGTCGGGGGATTTGAGCTCCGGACCGGCTGTTTTCCCGACGGGAGCTAAAGTGCAGGCAGTGACATTGTAGCACGCGGGCAGCTAGCGAAGTGTCATTTTAGGGGTTGTCTTGGGGGCTAGAGCGCATATTGGGGGAGATGACGCACTGACAGTGCTACGCGACCAACTAAGGAAAGTCTAGGCATCGGTGTTTTTTTCTTTTGCGGCCGAGAAGCTCTAAGAAAGCTTGGGACGACGCTTCTTTCAGCCTTGAAGAATCGAAGCTTTACTACACTCCCAGACGTCTGTCACGAAATTGACGACTGCAAAAAGCTTCAGAGAACCTTGAGTTCCCCGTCGCCACCATGAACAAAATTCGCGCCATTCAGGAGCTCAACAAAAAGGAGATTGAACATGGAATGTAAGTTATACCAGGCATCTCGCATGCAGGTCAATAACCATGCACTGACACACCAACAGCTCCCCCGAAGGCTCCTGGCACGTCGACTACCGCGACACGGCGTACATCTACTTTGGCGGGCTCCCCTACGAAATGTCCGAAGGCGATGTGATTACAATTTTCTCCCAATTCGGCGAGCCCGTCTGGCTCAAGCTCGCCCGCGACAAAGAGACGGGCAAATCGAAAGGCTTCGGTTGGCTCAAGTACGAGGACCAGCGCAGTACTGACCTGGCGGTCGATAACCTCGGCGGCGCGACGATCGGCGGCAGCCGCATGATCAGCGTAGACCACGCACGCTACAAGTTCCGCGACGACGAGGACCCGGACGAGGGCAAGGTGGACTGGGCGACGGTCGTGAAGCAGGAAGGGGGCGACAAGACGGACGAGGGGTCAGACGAGGACGAAGAGGAGGAGCAACGGCCGATGTTGCCTGAGGAGAGGGAACTTGCGCTACTGATTCGGGACCATGACGAGGACGACCCCATGAAGGCTTTCTTGATCGAGGAGAAGAAGGAAGAGATCAAGGAAGCGCTGCGGCGGCGAGATGACAAGTCTGAGAGGAGAAAGAAGCACAAGCATCATCATCGTTCACACAGGTCGCGTAGGCGCGACAGCGATGAGGAGATGAGGGATGCGGATCGTGACGAGGATAGGCATCGCAGCCGGAGGTCTCGTCGTGATGATACTCCAGACGACAGAGACCGCAGAGATGGCGAGAGGAGTTCGCGACGCCACGGGCATCGTGGCGAAGATCGGGATAGGGGATCGAAAAGGGATGATGGGAGTCGGAGAGAGAGGGACCGGTCAAGAGATAGACGTGATCGAGATCGGGACCGTGATCGAGGCGAGGACGGCGAGAAGAGGAGAGAGCGCCGGCATCGTGACCGCGATGGCTCGGACGAACGCCAGCCCAAAAGACATAGAGACCGTGATGATGAGCGGCGGCATACAAGGCGAAGTAGAACTCGGAGCAAGTCACCTTAATCTCGAAGATGCCATAAACACTTAATAACAAACTAAGCGATGCTATCGCTGATACCCTTGAATGCCTTGTTTGTCCGATGCCAACGCCGTATGTAATGTACACTGTACCAGAAACCAAATAGCAACATGACCCCTACGAGCCAGCTTGAGAAACACCTCGTCATGAAGCGCTACCCAAGTATCGCTTCCAACCCTCTCGAACGACGTATCGGCGTCCGTCCTCTCCTTTGGGTATCACAAACTTCTCCCATCTGGCATCATGTCCGGCGCCAATCACCACCAGGCTGTCCTCGGTGATCCATCCGATCACGCCTTTCTGCGGCCTTGTCGTTCCTAGTGTCGTCTGTTCTGACATGGGCAGGCCGCCGATTAGGGGATCGTCGCCTGCTTCGAATGGCGCGGATGCGAAAGAGTATACGTCCGAGAACATCCGCGGCATCAAGGGGATCTTGCCTAGGAAGCCCCAGCGGCCCTTGCCATCGTCGGCTGGTCTACCCGCGAGAATGCCGGATCCCGCCATCTGTGACGCTGAAGGGCTGGTCGGTGCTGTCATGGGCTTTTTTGGGTGCGGGACGTCGAACACGTGCAGTGTCGACTTATCTGATGTGCAGGCTAGCTTCGTACCCTCAGGGCTGAAGCCGAGAGAGAAGATGGTGGCAGGATCAACGCCCCGTCTCAACTCGGCGAGCCTGGCACAATTACTTGTGGCGAAGACTCTGATCAGAGTGCCCATCTCGCTCGCTGTGGCCAGAAGCTCGCCGTCTGAGCTTACCTGAATGGCACGGAGGGCAGATGAGTGAGCGGGGATGATGCTGACGTTGCCGGTCCCGATGTCGACGAGCTGTATCTGCCCGACAGTTCTACCCGGGAATGCAATAGTCTTGTCTGACATGGCAACGAGTCCGAGAGGGTTGTTGGTGGTTTCGTACACTGACAGCAGGTCGGGAGGCTTCGCAAACGAGTAAACGCGTACACTGTTCTGGAGCGCTACGACGATACGGTTTCGACCGATCCGGACGCCCCGCACTGGTGTAAGAGAGGCGATCTCTATGGCGACTCTACCCTTCATGTCGTCCCAGATAATGGTCTGCACGGTAGATGAGTTTGCGATCCCACAGAGGACTGAATGATTCAACACATACCTTGGTGCTACTGAACTTGGGTTGTCTACCGCCGCCGACGAGCGCCAGGTAATTTGTGGTCCCCATCATCTCGACCAGACCGATACCGGCATTGAAGTCTATAATGCGGTTAGCCGCTTTTCTTTATGTAAGATTACAGGGGAGGAGGCGCAAACCTCTAGATGCCTTGAGAAGGCAAGACTTGGTGTGGAAGACTAGGTACCGGATGTCAGGGATCATGAATAGCTTAAGTGTTCACATCTCGACTCCCACAACAACTTACTGCATATTCCTGAGTTCAGACCAACCGAGAAGCAGCTGGCATCACTGTTGAAGGAAACAGAAAGCACGACTGTCGAGGGCGCCGTCTCTATAGGTGGACGAGTATTCATTGTGGAAGAGGGTGCCTATAAGTCGCAGTGCCGAGTATGTGACGGTTTGGCCTGGACGACGGTGAGGGGCTCGGTAATAAGGGATGAGCGCTGCGGATGCAAGGCTGGCAAGCCAGGCCAATATTCTGTTGTTCTTGAAGTTCTTCGTTACGATATCATCCTTGACAAGTGCATCTCTCGAATAGAGAGGTGCTCTGCTGACGATATTGACGATGATGTTGACAGACGGCAACGGGTTGAAGCGCCTAGTAACAGCGGCAGTGAGTTGAGCGGGTCGAAGTCAGCTGGATTGCCGAGTCAGGAAGCTGGGGCAAGGTAAGTAAGTTGGCAGGGGAGATTGGCAAGTGTATGCAGTCGACAAACAGCCCCCAGCGATTATTCAGAGCGAACGGCGACCGAATCGCGGAATTCAAAAGGAAAGATGCTCATAAAGAGGACCTCGTGGACAGTGTCTCAGCAGACAGTAACCCAGGTGAAGTCAGCCTGGGGACGTTGGAACTGAGAAAAGGTACGTATCGTATCGTCCCGTCTCAAGCGGCGCATCAACCAACCCGACAGGTGCCCAGGGAAGTCACCTAGGTATTATTGGGGTACCAAGGTGCCTCTAGCGATATTAGGTAAGCATCATAACTCAGTGAGAGACGGGAACTTGGGATGAAATGAGCGACAGAATAGTTTGCCGCTCAACACTTGGTTAATCTCTGCTTCTATCACTATCACAACCTTCACGTTTACCTCTTCTTCTTCTCCTTCTTCTTCTACCACCAACACTCGTATTGCAAGTCTTCCTAGCACCTTCTTTGGATATTTTCTCTAGGGAAAGAAAGACTCAAAGTACCTTATTTCACCAACATACTTAGTTCTCAGGATAGCAGTGATGATTGTAAGGGGAGTGTGATCGAGGCACCTGCCACGTCTGTCCAGCTGGGCGCCACCTGGCCTTAGGTAATGCACCACAGGTAGGTACTCCGTACAGGAACGCGAAACATGTTTGGTCCCTTGGACACACGGTGCAAACGCGCCAACATCCAACGTGCGTGCCGCAATTGCTGCAGGCGGGAAAGCTTCAGCACTGACCATGTGCCAGTCTCGTGACCTGTCATCCTGATTCCTCTCTCTCTCTCTTCCAAAATTGCCCGAGGATACCCCGCTATTGGTGCCTTTCCTCTACAGGCTTAGCGTTAATTTTGGCGGAAAGGAGCGTGGGCCGGGGACTTGCTCCCCCCCTGAATTGGGCGTGCAGGAGGAAGCAATCAATTGGCTGGGGGGCCTCTTGGGGTCGTCCTGCCGCAACATTTTGTGTGAAATTGCATTTTCCAACACCCGTCGGTCAAGACCCTCCCGTCCCCTTTAGCACCTGCACCTCCCGTCCGACCCCCAGGTCCCAATCCAGAACAACGACATTTGGGATCCAGCAGTCCTTTTGCTCCGTTCATCTACGACACGACACGACGCTCGCTGTCCCTTGAAACGATATCGTCGCCATTCTTTTCTCGTCAAGTCGTTGATTCCCTCAACGACTCCCTTACCGACCCTCTTCTAGACTCAGCCTTACTTTCAACAACCGTCGTATGTTTGCCCGCTTCTCTCAGTCTCCCCCTACTACACCAATCCGGCCCCCATTCAACAATTCCTCTCCCGACTCCACGAAGCCATCATGGCCCCAATGCATCTGCATCCCTCAAGATTCCACCTTACTGACCACACCATACACTACAGAAGATGATGCGCAGAAAGAAGAACGTGAAGAAGGGAATCCAGTTCTGTTTGATGGTCTGCGGAGCATCAGGCACTGGTACGTCTTCCCCCTACATAGCCAACTTCGTGTTCGCCCAAACACCACCGATTCCCGTCGACTGACTTTCGACCTTACAGGAAGAACCACCTTCGTCAACACCCTCTGCGGAAAGAGCGTGCTCGGCCACAAGGAGTCGGACGACCCCAACGGCGCCTCTGTCGAGGACGGTGTCAAGATTAAGCCCATCACTGTCGGTGCGTGACTACTATGTAGAGCCCTTGATCATCGCATCAGCAAACTGACAGCTATATAGAACTTGAGTTGGACGAGGAGGGTACCCGTATCTCTTTGACCATTGTCGACACTCCCGGCTTCGGTGACCAGATTGACAACGAGGCCAGGTATGGCACCACATGCCAACCAAAAGTGATGGTATCGCAATCGCTAACATGGTCGCAGCTTCTCCGAGATTGTCGGCTACCTCGAGAGACAATACGATGACATTCTTGCCGAGGAGTCTCGTATCAAGCGTAACCCTCGTTTCAGAGACAACCGTGTGCACGCCATGCTCTACTTCATCACACCCACCGGACACGGGTAAGCCCACTGTTTCATAGCCTTGGTTGACCGCCACTAACTCAGTCAACAGTCTTCGCGAGTTGGATATCGAGCTCATGAAGCGCCTCGCTCCCCGTGTCAACGTCATTCCCGTTATTGGCCGTGCCGACTCCTTGACCCCTGCTGAGCTCGCCGAGTCGAAGAAGCTTGTGATGGAAGACATTGAGCACTACCGCATCCCCGTCTACAACTTCCCTTACGACATCGAGGAAGATGACGAGGATACTGTTGAGGAGAACGCCGAATTGAGAGGTTTGATGCCGTTCGCGATCGTCGGTTCTGAGGAGATTGTCGAGATTGGCGGTCGTACCGTCCGCGCTCGCCAGTACCCTTGGGGTGTTGTCGAGGTTGACAACCCGCGCCACTCCGACTTCCTCGCTATTCGATCTGCACTTCTTCACAGCCACTTGGCTGACCTGAAGGAGATCACCCACGACTTCCTGTACGAGAACTACCGTACTGAGAAGCTCAGCAAGTCCGTTGAGGGTGGTGCTGGAGTGTACGTTCTACAACCCCCTGTTTTACCCATGATGATACCTTGCTGACCATATTACAGCGACTCGTCCATGAACCCCGAGGATCTCGCCTCGCAATCTGTGCGCCTCAAGGAGGAACAGCTGCGGAGAGAGGAGGAGAAGCTCCGCGAGATCGAGATCAAGGTCCAGCGCGAGATCAACGAGAAGCGACAAGAGCTCTTGGCCCGCGAGTCCCAACTCCGCGAGATCGAGGCCCGTATGCAGAGGGAACAGTCTGCAGCAGCCGGCGGCCCCGCCGAGGCCAACGGCGACCACGAAGCCAACTAATTCAACAATTCTGGCCCCTGCTTATGGTTACCCCAAACTGCGACGTTGGTCTTTTTCTATACTGGCGTTGGTTTCCGTGCTGTGTTGAAAGAGAAAGAACAATATTCCCCTATGCGAGTTCGTTTCTCTTGACACGAAGATAAAAACCCCAAAAAGGTCTACTACGAATGCGACGACTGGGAAGAGGCTACCGGCTCGGTAGATGTGTGGGAAGAAGCGGTGTACGTTCTCGGGGCGGAGGTTCAAAGGCTTCTGGGTCGAGGTCGAGGGGATCATGGAGGACACGGCGGACGTGTGGGCCACGAGCTACTCGTCAATCTGTTTCCATCATTCCTATCACGCCGCCAGCCCGCATCTTTCCGGCTGTGCCTTTGTAGCCCTTTTTACTAACGCCCTCATTTTCCTTTTCTATTAGTCGACTTCTAATGCAGATATCACATTACTTTACCGCTTCACCAAATTCAAGTCTTGTTCCCCGCGTGATTGTTCCCCGCGTGATATCTGATTGATGCACTGTTTATTTTGTGATCCATTTGTATCATATCAATTTTACTATGAAGGAGGCATGTGAACGACAAGCACGCAAACGGCACTCTTACTCAAGCATCCGACAGTGTGATAAGCACTTGCGGCATCCCTGCTTCCTTACGAAAGAACTAACAAAACAGCCTCTCTTCTACTCGAAGCAACCTGTCTGAAGCCGAGACCTCCTGACTACGAAATCCAAATCACGCTACTACTAGAACATAGGGGGTATTGTGTGTGTGTGCTGCGACCAGCTTTAGTTGTTCTGCTGGCTGTTCAAGATGCGCAGAATCGCCAAGAACAGGTTGATAATGTCGAGATACAGGCTGATGGCGGCCGCAATCTCCTCCTCGACGTGGTGGTGGCGCATGATGAGCTGGGTGTCGACGAGGATGTAGGCGCTGAAGATGAGGGCGGCGATGCCACCGTAGACGAGCTCGCCGGTGGAGCTGTAGGGGAAGAACATGTACATAAAGCCGAAGAGGACGAGGCCCCAGAGGGCGCCGCCGAGGTAGGGGATCCAGGAGGTGAAGTCGTACTTTGTCTGGCAGGCGAAGGCGGTGAGGAAGATGAAGATGCCCGCGGTAAGGAAGACTGCGTTGAGGACGATGCCGGCCTTGTAGAAGGAGACGATGACGGAGATTGTGTAGGCTTCCATGAGGGTGAAGCCCGAGAGGAAGAGGAGGTTTGTCGGGTAGGATTTACGTTTCCAGAAGGTGAGGAGCATCATGATGATGGAGCCGAAGAGCTGTGTTTCTCTGTTAGTATTGTCATAATACGGCGCGTGAAGGGGGGAGGGAAGCGTACGGATGCGAAGACGAGGCCTGGGTGGGCCTGAATCCAGGTCTTGTAGCCATTACTGAAGAAGCTGAGGGCGGAGACGGCACCGGTGGCGATGAGTTGGACGGTAAGGATAGCGTAGACCTTGCGGATGAACTGATTTCTGATGTCGGTCGTGGCCTCTGCTACTGAGCCGCCGAACTGTAGGTTTGACGTGTTAGTCGAGAGCTGGTTCACGAAGGGTAGGCACCGAGAGCCACGGGATAGCCGGGAGCTGATGACCGGTGCCTGGAGAAAGCTGTGCTCGTGCTTACCTTGAAGTCATCGGGGAGATCGTCGTCCTGGCTGCTGCGAGGCGCGCCGCCGCCGAAGAGGCGATCGGTGTCGGAGGCGGCCGTGGGTTCGGCCTGGTAGGCGGGGGGCGCCTGGGCGTAGCTTGATGCTTCGTCGGGGTCCTGGGTCGGCGCCGGGGCGTACTTTGTCTTGGAGGCCATTGTTTACGCTTGATTTGACTTGTTTGTTGACGGAGGCGTTTGAATTTGTCGTCGAGAGGGTTCTTGCGAGGAAAATGTCGCGTAGGTGTATGACGAGCACTTATGAACCTTTTTTTTTTTTGGGTGTTGGTTGCCTGCGGAAAGATTGAAGGAAGGGCCGGGCGGAGGGTCGTTGTCGTCAGGAAGGGATCATGTGGGGAGGGCGTGATGCGAACGGTCACTGCTTACACAGCTATGTGTGGCTGATGAGTCTGGGGTAGAAGGTGGCGTGCAGAGGGTCATGTGATGGGAAAGAGGCGTCGCAGAAACGTCGGGCGAGATCTTCAAGATTCTTTCCTTTTAAATACATAGAGCCCTCTGCTGGCACATGATTATATTATACTGAAGCCTATGCATGTAAAAGGTCGCGCCTTGCAACTCCTGTCTCGCTCGGCATATTCCCTGTACTCCATAATGTGCCTGAAGACACGGCAGCAAGCGCGAACGCTAAACGGTGCAGACAGCAGGGTAATTTCAATATTCCTGATTTGATGGATCTGTCTGAGTACCTTGTTATCGAAGAAAGTTAATTCTTTCTGAGTCACAAGTACAAGAATACAGTTTTAATAAAACAGTATGGTGCCCACTTGATGGATCTGTCATCTGGCATCTTGGACCTTGGTTGGGCCTTCAATGGCGGAGTGACTAGAGCGACTTCTTGGCAACCGCGTGGTCTGATGTTCGCGGCTCTCTGTGAGCTGCTGCTGAGGCAATAGGTTCAAACCTCTATAGGTTTGTGGAAAGGCAAATTGGAATACTTGGACACCGTATAAACGACTCAGTATCCACACATCACATCACGATCGCATCCTAAAGTGGCGGTCTCGAAAAGGATTCGGCCAGCCGATACTCGTCGAAAAAGACGGGATGAAACGCGGAGGCCGAGAGATAGGTACGGACAGAGAGGGATGAGAGATCTTGACAAGACCTTCTGGATATATGCACGGAACAAGTACAGGACAGAGCTCTGAGGACGGGAAGGCGGGTAAAGACGAGGACGAGGCGGAACTTAGGGGCACCTGGCCTGAGCTGGTTTCGTCTGTGATGCGAGGTCCGACCGTATTCGTCTGTTGTTTTCTTTTGCGCCGTGGTGGTGTCGCATTCAAGTGCGGACACGTACGGGGCGAGGATGAAATAGGTAAATTTGCGTTTGTGATACGGGGTTGTTCGGTTCTGCTATCCGTTCCTCACTTCTGTAGGTACCGTTTTGATCAGGACTATCAATCGAATACGGCGCTCCATCGAGATTTTGGAGGTGGAGGCGTCACGGCCACGCGCGGAGTGCGATTTGGGGTTTGCGGCTCTCACGAAGAGTCATTGAAGTTGAGGATCACTAGCGTTCTGACGGCAGCGACGCAAAATAGAAAAGCGACGGTCTCGTTCTGAATGCGAGGTGACGGAGCTGGCAATTGGCTGATGCATGTCGCCATCGCACGGGGAGGGGTGTAAAGCGGACGGGAGGATGGGGAGCCAAGGTCTTGTCGAGCTTCCGCGAGGTATTCGTACCTCATGGCGAGGCACAGTACAAAGTACCTACCGTACGTCGTACCTTGTACAGACAGCATTTGCTCTGAAGTTTGAACAGCACCTTTGCTTTCCAAAGGGGTCCAGTGACAGCCATGCGTATTGAGTAGTCAAGGCTGCGCGAGAGTTTAGGCGGTGTCAAGGACTGTGGACAGACATTGTTTGTGATCAAATGCATGGCGCAAAGTCCAGAAAAAGTCATTTGTTGTTGTTGGACGTTGCACAGATGAAAATAGGGGTATCTCACAGAAATGTCTGTGAGACCTGGTTGGGCGAGGTAATAGTACATACAGCACCTCATTATAAGGTACAACGTGACAGAGCCTAGAGCCTCAAAGACCTATCAGAAACCTGGCAAAAGCGAGAACTAGAGCGTAGAGAAAGGATGAGAGAATAGCAAAAGTCGACATGATTGACAGGGGCATGTATAGTACACATCGATAAGCGTCTAGGGGCGAAAATCACTTCATTTTGAACGCTGTGCATATCTGCGAGATGAAGATTGTCAATGCCCGTGCAATTGTTCCAACGTGCCCTCTGCTAAGATGACGAGATCAGCAGTAAACACAATGGCCAAGGAAACGAGGAGAGAAGCAAAGAAACCAAAGCAATTTAATTGGATCAATGGACAAGTGTTGAAACTTGTTGAGGACGAGGAGACCCGCCCGTCCTTTCTCTCTCTCTCCATCTCCAACTCCCGTCTCCACGTCTGCGTTCGCGTTGCGGCGTTGGTTTCCCCTCCCTCCGCTCTGTTCCTGACAGCTCTGCCTTGGAATTGATTCGAGCTGTCCAGCATCTGTGGCCTGTACGGGTACGGATACTCGAGTCCAATTGTTCGTTTAAATAGACTTGATCCATTGGTGCCATGTTGGTCTTGGTGGAAGGCAGAGAGAGTGGACAAAGGGGACGGGGGGAGGGGTCGATTGTCTCCCGACGGTGGGCCACGGGCGACAACAATCAAGCTTCCAATCATTTTGACAATTTAAATAGAAGGCACCACCACCACTGTCCACCGCACCGTCCAATTCCACGTCCCACGTCCCACGTCCCACGTCCCACGTCCCACGTCCCAAGTCCCAGCGGTCCAGCGCAGCAGCATCAATCAGTGATGGAGCTGCAGCCAGACTCAAATGGGATAAGGGGTCCCCCACCCCTTGGGCCCTTCCTTCCCCCCAATTCCCCCCCGAAAGATGCGCCAGGTACGTACCGTGTGCCGCACTCATTCTGGGAAAGAGGGAACCAGGGACCAAGAGAACCCTGGTGCTTTTATTGGCCGACGCCAACTGCCCACATCCCTTTCCCATGTCGCGCCTACCACCGCCAACTCTCTCACAGAGTATCTCTTTCTCCCTTCAGGTTCTGTTCCATTTTCTAATGGCAAGCCGTCTTCACCGCCTTTGATGAACCTGTTCGGCTCACTAAGAGTTGGTCGGCGATCTGTACATGACGGTTACATGTGTTCGGTAGACGAATTGTGAGAGACTGAGAGCATCAAGCTTCAACAAGGCTTTGACTCTTCCAGCATCTGGTTCCTGCACCTCTCAGCTACTCTTGTCAAAGTGAACTGGGCCTAGCTACCGGTTGACTTGACCCTTCCCTCCCCGGGGCTACCTATGAGCCTATGAGCAAGGGCAAAATAACTAGAGGCTAGAAGGCAAGAGCAGGTTAGCAACGTGTAGGTACAAGAGTACCTCAGTGGAGCCTCCTTTTTCTCGAGGCGAAGCTGGGCTTTTGAGTGGAACGACACGAGCCACCGGTACCCAGTACCTTAATCCACGTTTCCCTCTGCCGCTGCTTTTTCAGCCTTTGGCTAGGTTTTCCGTCTCCTGAAAGGTAGGCAGGACTAGACAGAAGTTTGTCAGAAGAAAAGTATTCGTGACTTGAAGAAACTCTGTCCCAGCCACGGCTGCTACCTTGTATTCTGTCAAGTTTCTTCCAGTGTCAGTCTCTTTCCCGCCCTGCATCTGTCCAGGAACTTTTCTCATCCTGCTTCTCCCCTCTTAACCAAACGTACGGGCAGACAGCTTCACCAAGCACCCATCTCTGGTCACTGAAGTAGCAGCGAGAAAGAAAGAAAGACCGCCGCAGCCCGCATCCTCGCACCACACCCACCACTTCACACACCAAAACGGGGGGCACCATCTTGCTGCACACCTGATCCCAGCAACTTTCTGGAGCAACCGAGCAGATCCTGACCTAGGCCTTGGCGTCGTGTACCTCCATATTCGTACCGTCCAGCCTGTCCTGCTACAATCCTCTACCTGAACCTGACCGCCGTCCAGTCCACCGTCCCGTCTTCGGTACCCATTGTGTGCGACGTTGCCCTTCCTCTCACTTTCCCATCCTCTTGATCTTCAACCTCCCTAAAACCACCCAAGGACGTTCGTTTTCCCCCCTCCCCTCCCTTTTTCCGACCACGACACTACCAGAAGCGCCCGTGACGACCTCGTTGCGCTCTGCGGTACCAAGAATCCCGACAAGTGCTCCTTTGCGCACCGAACCCGCTCCAACCGCGTGTCGATAACGAATCTCTCTTCGTTATCGCGGCTCAGCACCAACCACAACCACCACAAAGGATCACTAGGCTCGACGGCTATCCGAGAAAACACCAACGCCAAACCACGACGCAGCCGTCGCTGAGCATTGTAGCCTCTCTCACGACTCCAAATTCGGGTCGCCGCTCTCTTCGATACTTCAATTGAGTTCCAATTGGAGCTCTAGTCGCGCATCATGAGCGACACCACCAGCAATAACGAGGCCTCGTCGCCAACTTTTGAGAAGCCTGTCAGGACCAGCTCCGCCGGGCCCCAGATCCAGCGGAATGCTAGCACCAAGCAGCTTAAGCTTATGAATGGCCCCCTTTACCAGCAAGGACACAACAATGTCAACGTCGTGCTCATTCGACGGGTCAGGAGGACAGACGACAGCGCCTGGAAGATGTTGAGCCGGTGGATGGTTGAGAACCAAGTCGGTACGTCGTCTTTCTTGTGCTCTCTCCTTACCCTTTTTATTACCCCACATCCACCTCTAACAAGCCACAACTGGATATGCTAAATGTTACACGGCCTACATCACCGCGAGACTATGCCTCCTATTTGCGAAGCATGGCTTGGACATAGCTAACATGTGCCGAATTTAGGTCTCTCCTTCAACCTCTTGGCCCTACTTTTCCTCGCCCATTTCTTCATCCCGAAGGCGCAACCTCACACGATCAAGTTCTTCACCCTCTCGTACTACAACCAGGAAACTGGCCAGTATGGCGCTGGTCTCGGTGACTCTTGCCTTCTCGCCTTCTGCATCATCCTCTTCACCGGCCTGCGCGCCGCGACCATGGAATACGTTCTGGCACCTTTGGCCAAGGGATGGGGTATTAAGAAGCGCAAGGATCTCACACGCTTCAGCGAGCAGGCCTGGCTGTTGGTTTACTACATGGTCTTCTGGCCCTTGGGCATGGTAAGTTTACTAGTCATTCCGGCTTCTTTCGCTGGGCAACCTCTAACAATGGTACAGTACATCTACAAGACTTCGCCCTACTGGCTGAACCTCAGAGAGCTCTGGACGAACTGGCCGCAGCGTGAGCTCTCCAGCCTCAACAAGTTTTACATTCTGGCGCAGTGGGCTTTCTGGCTCCAGCAGATCCTTGTCATCAACATCGAAGACCGCCGCAAGGACCACTGGCAGATGTTCACTCACCACATCATCACCTGCACTCTGATTTCCGCCTGCTACAGCTACCACCAGACTCGTGTCGGAAACCTGGTCCTCGTCCTCATGGATGTTGTCGACCTCTTCTTCCCTGTACGTCAAAGCCCCCCGTCCCTTTGTCCTGCATAAGCTAATCAGTTGCAGCTCGCCAAGTGCCTCAAGTACGTTGGACTGAACACCCTCTGCGACTTCATGTTCGGCGCCTTCGTTCTGTCTTGGCTTATTGCCCGCCATGTCTTCTACCTGATGGTCTGCTGGTCTATCCACACCCACATTCCCGAGGAAATTCCCGACTCGTGCTATACCGGTCAGGCGCCTAACCTGGTGGGCCCGTTACCTATCCCTGAGGGTAAGAGCTGGATGTTGGAGCCCTTCTACAAGTCGGATGGCATTGTCTGCTGGGACTCTACCATTCGCTGGGCGTTCCTCATTCCCCTCCTCGCTCTGCAACTCATTACCATCGGATGGTTTTTTATGATTCTTCGCGTTGTCAACAAGGTTCTTCGCGGCGGCAACGCTGAGGATGTCCGCAGCGATGACGAACTCGAAGGCGAGGAGGAGGGCGACTATGTCTATGAAGAGGAGGTTGCTCTCGAGGAGGAGGTTGGCGTCGAAGATATTGACCTCAAGAGCTGGGAGCGGAGAACGGGAATCAAGAGACAAGCAAGTTCTTCAGGCGTGAGCCTGCCCGGCCACAGCGACCGCAAGGAGCTGCTTGGTAGAATCGGCTGCGAAAAGCAGGTCGACTAAATCTGACGACTGGGTGTCGCCTACGAAGCCATGTAAAGGACCTCGGCGGCGTTAAGTCCGGTGTACACAAATGAGTTGGTGGTACAGGAAGCGCTAAAGGGGAGAGGAGTTTTTTTTCCAGAAATGGTTGGCACAGTCAGGGAAGACATATTGCCGACCTATACTAACGTACTACTTTGCTAGAGCATAGTGCAACGCCTGGATGGCGGGCACACACAGGCATAGATGACATTTGGCTTTGCTTTTCCGCGACGTAAAGAAAGAAAAAAAGGGGGAAGCGAAAGAGGGTGAGAAGGGTTTTGTACCTCGCCTCTCTGGGATCTTCACCGAGTTGGACTTATTCAAGAAATGAATCAAAAAGTATTTCGAGTTGATGAATATAATGTCTGCCCTATGCATATTACTTGCCTGCTCCTGTAATTTCTATGGTCTACTTATTTAAGATCATTCGTGTGGAATGGATGAGAGGAAGGTAGTTTCGTGACTACCAGATTCACATCTTATTCCGTACTTCACATATCCCAAATTGCGGTCCATCTCGAAGTTAGAGAAGTTTCGGATAAACATCATCTCGTGATTGAGCATATCTAAAAGATTGGGGTACTGACGCCAACCAAAAGAAAAGAAGAAAACTCCCCTCAACCGTTATCCGACCATCGTCATCCAACAGAACGTCACGTCACACTTAAAACCCCCCAAAACCACCAAAGCGGCATACAAATCTCCTTTTCCTTTTTTCCTATTCCAGTTATTTCCAGCTGGCAACAACACATTCCCAGTGTCTCATGCTACGTCCGCCGGCGTGATGGGGCGGAAAACGCCATTCTCCAGCAAATACGACCCGGGCCGCTGCGTCTGCACCAAAGCCTTCAGCGCAGGGTTCCTCTGCGCCAACACGTCCTCCTCGCTCTTGAGCAGCACCACGTTTCTGAGCCCACCGCTCGCCTCGACGCTCAGCTTCCTCAGCAGCTTCGTCGTCAACTCGTCCTGCGCGCCGTCGGGACCGCGGACGACGACCCACGTCACGCCGCCGAGACGGGCCGTGACGACGCCCGAGAGCAGACCAGGGAAGAGCCAGGGGTACTGCAGGATCTCGGCCTCGAAGGCGTTGATGGACTCGCGGGCGGTGGCGGCGTAGGAGTCGTTGTTGAGCATAGTGCCGAGGCGGAAGAGGTTGGAGACGGAGACGGCGTTTGTGGAGGGGAGGGCGGTGTCCATGCCGTCCTTGAGGCGGAGGATCGTGTGGGGCGCGTTCTCGGGTGTGGTGTAGAAGGCGCCACATGAGGAGCGGGATGTTGTGGATTCGGGAGCCGGGCTGTCGTAAAAGATGTGGATTTGGGCCTCTGTGGTGGTGTGTTAGTTTGTTTCTAGGGTTCAGGAGGAGAATGGGGAAGGATCCTTACGCTGAAGCTCGTCAGCGAACTCAATCCACTTCTCGTCTGCAGTCACTTCGTAAAGTCCAATGAGACCTTCAATGAGATAGGCATAGTCCTCTGCCAGAGCCTTTGTCTCACCCACACCCTCGTGGTATATCCTGTAAAGAGTTTTGTTGCTCTGATCCCAAAGGTTGGATCGGATAAAAGCCGCAGCCTTGCTGGCAGCCTCTATCGCAGCTTGGCTCTTTGACGCATCAACGGTCGACAAAGCCAGTGCAGCCCTTGTCAAGGAGGAAATCACCAGGCCGTTGCGTCCCACAACAATCTTGGTATCGGCCTCGGGTCTTGGGCGCTCTTTTTCTCTGTGTGCCTTGAGCTTTTGTTTCGCTGAAGTGACCACTCTCTTCACTTCATCAGTAGTAATACCAGCCTGGCGTCCAATCTCTGAAATATCCTTGACAACACGCAGAATGTTCTCATTCATGAACTCATCGTTGGGATCCTGGTCCGGTTCGACATTGCCATGCTCAAGCACATTCCAGTAGGACGCAGCCAGCGCTGCCTCGTGGTCATCTCCAATGACTGTGTCAAACTCCCTTCGTGTCCAGAGGTTGTAAGCTCCCTCTCGCATATGTCTGTCTCCACGTCGGTAGTACGAGTCTGCGGCTTCGCTAGAAACGAAACCACCTTCAGCCAAGTTGATGGGGGAGCTGGTGAGGTAATCGACCAACTCCACCACGACATCGTAGAACTCCTCGTCCTTCTCGCCGCTACCTGCAATCAGCCATGCATCCAGGTACAGCCCAAGAAGCAGAGCATTTTGGGCAACGAGCTTCTCGAAGCGCGGAACACTCCAGTCTGCAGTGACAGAGTATCGCGCAAAGCCGGAGCCTCCCACATGATCGCGCAGACTGCTGTCTCGCATCTTGCGCAGTGTGAAGAGGGCCATCTCCGTAGCGTGCGCGCACTCCGTCTCGCCCACAACATCCTGAGCAGGGGAAAGATACCGGGGCAAGCGCAGCAGGAAGGACAGCTTCGGTGGGGTCGGGAACTTGGGGGCCAAGCCGAAACCGCCGTAGACGGGGTCAAACGTGCCGGCGATGTGCGTGTAAGCCTCTTCCAGCTGGTCCAAGTCGAGCTCACTTGACACGGCGGCAGCCGCTCTGCCGGATTCCGGAAGCTCCAGCCCCGTCTCTGATCTTCCAATGGCAACGGTCTGCGAGCCCGCAACACCCGGCTGGACCGTGGCGGTTCCCAGAGTACCCTCCGCCGCGAAGTCGTGTAGCTTCACCACGACCTCCTTTGCCTCCTGTCTGCATCGCGGCTCCTGCTCTTTCCACACCTTCTGCAGCTTGCGCAAGATGGCTAGGAAGTCCAGACGCTCCTCATCATCGGAACCTCCATTGTTCGAGCCGGGAGCTGGGTAGTAGGTGCCACCAAAGACGGGCTCGAGATCAGGGGTCAGAAAGAGGTTCAAGGGCCAGCCGCCTGAGCCGCTCACAGCCTGCACGTAGTTCATATATATCGTGTCCAGCTCTGGGCGCTCCTCGCGGTCGATGATGACGGGGATGAAGGACTCATTCAGGACCGAGGCACATTCGCGGTGGGTGAAGGACTCGGTGGATGTAAGTCGCGAATCTGCAAAAGAAAGGTCAGCGCACATGATCGGGTATCCGCGGGGTTCTGTCTTGCGACGACTTACAGTGGCAGGCCTTGAAGCCAATGTGCAGAAAGATCAACTTGTTCTCCTTCCTGGCTCTCTCGATCGACTCGTCGTTAAGCAGTTGCCAGGCGACGCGGCCGTCCGCATGGCTTCGCACGTACGGGCTCTTGCTCTGCCCAACCCTGTTCACCAATGGCGGGGCTGATTCATGGCCGTCATTTATCTGTTGAGCTGCAAGCTGCAGCGGCTGAGGATCAGCCTTCTCAGCCCGTGCCGCTTGTGACAATTCGGAAGCGACCATGGCGGAATGCTGCGGCGAGTAATGCTCAGGGTTGTGGGATGTTTGTTGAAGCCAGTAACGCTGTTGACCGTGGCTTTAGATATGTGTACGGACGGCGTCGAGCGTTGGCAACACCAAAGGCTGCGAATGCTTTTCGCGGAACGAGTGCTTACGATCTTGTATTGAAAGATCACGAGATATTTCCGCAAGTGGTAGCGGCGGGGACGTCGAAGGTGGTCGTCAGTCGGCCCGAGGCGAGGGGATCTGGGGCAAGAAAGTGCGGTAAGGGTAGTCTTTCGAGCCTGTTCGTTGTACAGATCGGGATAGAGAGTCAAAGAAGGCGAGTCATGTAGAGCAATGCGAGGGTTTCCAGAAAAAAAAAAGACTTGCTACCTTTGATCCTGCGGTGTGGAAACAAGCGACCCGTTGTTTATGTCTTTGAGCGGCAAGTCGAAAATGTTCGAGAGGATCCTCAGGGTCGGTGTCTTTCGAGGACCAGACGTCACTGCGGGCTGTCGCTGCTGCTGCTGCTGCGCAGCGACCAAACGGTCATTCGACACATAAAATGCGCTGCCCCACCATTCGTTTCTCCCCGAATGAGGGGTATTTCTATTATGTAAGCAATTCCCTCCCGCTGTACCTGAATTCACGCCTATTTATCCATACTTAATTCATCTTGACCTCAGAAGCATATAGATCTGAACTTTCTTTACCTTGCGTAATATAGTACACTAACTAAATGCCTCACTGAACAGATTGCGGAAGTTCACATTAGCGAAATCCCAAACACTTGAGGGAAAATACCCTCGCCCAGCTCAACGCTAAATGTCGCAATAACTGCTCAAGCTTTGGCTTCAAACTCTCCTCCGATTCATGCCTGTCGCTACCTTCTACTGGAAAGATCCGGCCCAGTCCGCGTCCAGCTGGCCGTGACTCGCGGCTAGAGCATATGAACAGGCCCAAGGTCTTGATCTGTAACTTGAGAGCTACGTATCGAACGGTGAAAATTAGGATGAATCTGTCATACGAAATCAAGGGTTCAGAGCCTCAGGGCCGGAGTATTGGAGTGAGCGGAACGGTAATTAATGCTTAATTCGCATCCCTGTCCCCAACCCAGCCGCAGGACCATTCTCCAACGGAAGAAATCTGCTTACTCAGTCTTTCGGCCGGGTTTCTTGAAGTCCATGTTTATGAGTGAGAGGAAATTCGGTGATCGTGTCGTGGCCATGATCCCAGAGACTCAAGAGGCCGAGTCAGATACCAGGGTTCGTTCTCTTCGAGCAATTTTATAGTCATTTGCCCATAATTTATCCTCTTATGAATTTGGAAGGACCCAGGCTAAACGAGCTTGGGAATGTAGCATAGATCTAAGCATGGATTTTCTACATTCAGTCCTTCATCAGACGTTGTTTCATTTCTCGGCCTTTCAACCCTGGCTATCACTTCCCGAAAGACACATTATAAACGAGGGTATAACGCAAACCACAACTCCAACCAGCTTCACCCCTTTTTGCAACACATCTGTTTCCCTTCCATTCTCATCAATATCACAAAATCAGGAAGAGATCGCCTCCTTCGTCTCGCCAGTCTTCTCCGGCGTAGCGGCGCCAGGACTAGTCTTCTCGTTGCTGTCATCCTCACCCTCGGTGACGATGGGCAGACGCGTCGGCTTCTTGCCCGTAAGCATAGACCTGAAGGTATAGACGAGGGTGCCGCGGCCCTCAAAGATGGGGAACAGGCCGACGGCGAAGAAGGAACAGAAGATCCAGAGGATGCCGACGACGACCCAGCCGGTGAAGAAGGGCTTGCTGAAGATGTAGCCGGAGCCGTACATGGGCATCGGCCAGAGGATGAGCATAGCGATGGTCCTAATCTTCTTGTCAGTTTTTGACTTCGATGGTAACAAGCAGAATTGCACCAAGAGTGATACTCACATGAAGGCCGTCATGGAGACGGAAATCTTAAAGGCACGCGAGAGCATGGCCTGCTCCTTTTCAAACTCAGCCTGCGACTCCGTGTTGCCGGGCACGTCCTCAAGATCAAGGCCAGCGGCGTTAGCCAGCTCGTGGTCGTCGCCTCTGCGGATCGCCATCATCGACTTCCAGTCGTAGCTTTCCAGGCCAAAGGCCAACGTAAGGACGGGAATCAAAACGATGGGCGAAAGCAGGGCGATGACGTTGCCCGCCAACATGGGGCTGTTGGAACCCGTGCAAGTGACGTCCAGAACTCCGCAAGTCTTCTTGGCCGTGACGAGCCAGCCGATAATGGCGAAGGCGGTGCCGACGATGGGGGTCAGCGTCGCAGCCCACTTGTTCTGGCCCTTCCAGACCAGAGTCAAGGTTGCCGGAATCACAGCCGCGGAGATGAGGACGCCCATCAGCACGTAGAGGTAGCCCATGGAGATACCGTTGTAGAAGAGGCCGACGGAGATGGAGCTGATGATGACGGCGTACACGACGACGCACACGTGGGACATGTAGATGAGCCTCTTGCCGCTGGCATCGGGCTTGAAGTACGTTCGGTAAATATCGTACGTGAAGATGGAAGAGACGGCGATGAGCTCGGCCGAGGAGGCGGAGGTGACGGCCATGAAGATCATGAGAAGGGTCGCGACAGCGCCACCCTTGCCGAGGAGGGCAACGGCGGCGTAGGGGAGGGCGAGGCCGGCGGACACCTCTGCCTCGGTCATGCGGTCGGGGAAGGTGGGGAATCGGGGGTTCGACTCGAGGGCGAGGGCGGAGAGGCCCATGGTGGTTGCGGTCAGCCACGGGATGGCGAACCAGGAGAGACCACCGAGGATGTAGCCCGGAAGAGCGTGAACTGGTGACGCGGCGATGGCCTTGTTGTAGTAGCCGTTATCCAAAAAGACGGTTCCAAAGTTGCCGACTATATCGAGTTTCGTTAAAAGGTGAAGTCTTTGGGAGATGGGGAGCGTCACTTACCAATGTTGATAACAAAGAATTCGACACCGCCCTGTGATCTCATCGTCAGGTAGGAGCCCTCGGCGTTACCAGAGACGGGATGTCTTGTAGCGGCCTCAACGAGAAGATCGTAGACCTTGGAAGGGCTGCCGAGGACATCGGAATTGGCGTAGGTCGTCAGCGAGAAGAGGATAATGATGATGAGCAGGATGAATGTGTGAACCCAATCGGTGAGGAAGGTGGCTTTGAGACCTCCGACAAGGGTGTAAGCAACAACTCCTACGGGGAGCAGGTAAATAGCAGCCACGGTGTTCCTACGATTTCCGTATCAATTTCTTCTCATACTCAACCAGAGCTGCCAGAGACTTGTGACTTACATGCCAGTCAAGGCATTGACGGTCGCCGCACCACCGACAATCAGCATCAATGTGACCAAGATGTTCGTTATGAGGCCAAAGACAATGAATACAATGTGCGTAGCCGTTCCATATCTAGCCTTGATGACTTCGAGGAACGTGTGGGCGTTGGGTGCTCTGCGCTTGAGCTCGATGGCGAGGGTCGCAAAGAGCAGGATCTGGACCGTCGCGCCCGAGGCGTACCAGAACGGTCCTGAGACACCGTATCGGTAGCACACGCCAGAAGACTGAAGCAGCGTGGCGGCCCAAGTCCATGAAGAAACGACTGCGGAACCGACGAGGCCTGATTTGACTGTTCTACCGGCGGTTGTGAACATCTCGGAAGTCTGCAGCTCCCGGTTGTAGCGCTTGAGCACATAGGTGGTGGCAATCTGCATCATCACAGTCAATCACACGTGAACATCCTTGGATAACACGCAAGGGTCAACGTACCATGCCAATGGCGAAGAGAAAGCCCACGCCGAGGACGATGCCGTAGCCGACGCCCTGGTTGAGAGCTGCTGTCACCATCTTGGGCCAATTCGTCTGAGGACTCGACTATGTATTGGTGTGAAGCTCAGAGAGAAGCTGCTGTACCCTTGCGACAGACACTACTTTCATCCCGACAACTTGGGACCGGTCCTCCTGTATATATGTATCTGCACCGGGGCAGACTTCCCTTACAAGCGAGCACAGTTTGGCCGGCGGCAGCATCAATCCCGAACGTTGTCCTAGGGCTATCGGAGCTTAAACTACCGGACCTACCCTTGTCCCATGTGCCAGTCGAGACAACGGTTCGACATTTGCCCCCACTCAGACATGAACAGATACAACTGCCAGGCTAGTTGAGATCGCATCATGGCGTAAAGCTGGCTGGGGATGGAGGGGGGAGTAGCAGCGCCGACCGCCTGCCCGAGACCATCATTTCCGAGTGGACCGCCGACGAGTGCGCCGATTTCATCAGCACAATCGGTTTGGCGCAATATGCCGACAGCTTTGTTGGTGCGTATCCCCATTG